>QEPC01014446.1:1872225-1897342 GCA_003113815.1 Sphenodon punctatus | reverse complement strand
AATCATGAGTGGTGTGGAACTAATAAACAAGGAGCAGTTATTTACCCTCTCAGCTAGTACTAGAACTAGGGGACACTCCATGAAACTCATGGGTGACAAGTTTAAAACAAATAAAAGGAAATATTTTTTTCACTCAGCGTATAATTGGGTTGTGGAATCTACTGTCAGAGGCTGTGGTAAGGGCCAGTACTATAGCTGAGTTTAAAAGAGGTTTGGACAAGTTTCTAGAAGATCGGTCCATTAGCAGCTATTAGCCAGACAGGATCAGGGAACATGACGGGAGCTGGGGGAAAACAGGGAATGGATCCCCCATGGTGACCTGTTGGGTGCTTCTCCCAAGCCACCGTGATTGGCCACTGTTGGAAACAGGTGCTGGACTAGATGGACCATTGGTCTGACCCAGTATGGCACTTCTTATGTTCTTATGGGCTGCAATCCAAAGTGGGATCCACATGGGTGCTGCGTGGCACAATGTGTTCTCTGTGGACATATGCATGGTTTGTGTGCATGTGCGGATTGCGCACAGTGCACGCAGGGCATGCACGGGATTGACTCCATTGTTTGCAGAGCTTCTTCAGACAAGGTACTAGTCAGAGGGTTTGCACAAAACTCAGTAATTTGTATGTAACGGAGGTAACAGAAGTTATTTGCTGATAAAGGAGCCCTGTTTAACACATCCTAGGGACACAGCTACCCCTGTGTCAAGGTCACAGGGTGTCGAGATGTCCGGAATGTGGGCAGCCATGGCGATTTGGGGGTGACGGGGTTCAGGATCAGGGATGGGAGACAAGGTTGGAGGGCAAACAGGAGGCAGGGTTAAGGGCAAGGGCTAGAGGCAGGACACAGAGCAAGGCAAAGTGGGAAGGAGAACAAAGGAGAGCAGCTGAAAGGAACCAGAGAACAAGACCAGAGGGGAACAGACCAAGTGCAAGGCACAAGAGTAGAGAGGACCAGGAAACAACAGAGGGTAAAAACAGACATGACAGTGGCCTGCCGACGTGTCCTGCTTTGACCCGCTTTGGACTGGACCTCACCTGCACATGTGTTTAGGTGCCGCCAGATGTTGGCTCGGGATTGCCCCAGACTGTGTCAGCAGCAGCTAGCCCGGGCTCTGACCTTGGAAACCTTCTGAGGTCACAGCCCAGGCTAAGGGCTGCCCAGCTGGGCCACAGCGGGGCATCACATCTGTTCCACTAACCCAGCCTGGGTCAGGGTCACCATGGCTGGACATCATTGGCCAACAGGCTGCCTGTCATGGTGTTGAGAACCCTACGTTTGAGAACCTCCCTGTTTGAAATATGTTATATTGTGCGCATGGCTTTTTGAGTGACTGATTTCAGGTTGCCATGGCTGAAAAGGATTATGGGACCAAGAACAGATTTTACAGCACAGCAAGAGTGAAAGGGCAAAGCATTTGCTGACAGTCTGTCTGTGTACTTTGAAAAACAAGCTTACCCAGACTTTGAGACATTTTGGGATCTTGCAAGATAAGCAAAAAGGGTGGCAGCAGACCCCGAGATCTTTGTCACTTCTGCACTGCAAGCTAACCGCAGGGCAACAAGACAGAATGGCCGTTTTAAAGAAGAACAAATGGTCAGTTATTAAGGACCCAGTCTTTGAATACCACCTAGCCAGCTCAACCTGCTAAAGCTCACCTTGACCAAAACAAGCTGACCAAAGGCTGCTAACAAGAAGGCTTCTGGGAAACAAAAGTTAACCAGACCAGAAGTCAGAAGCTGGTGAGCTGGGGGAAATAGCTAATGTGCTGACATGGGAAGAAACAAGGGGAGTTGCTTGCTTTGCGATACCAGCGCACCCAGAGATATTAAAAGAGCTGGTCCGAGACAACAGGAAAACCACACATTGCCAGACGACAGCTGCCGACACCTTTGAGGAGAAAAGCCAGACAGGACCAGAGTTGGGAAAAGCAGAAAACAGCAAAATTCTGATGGCCATGAGACCCTGACCCTTGTAAGAAAGTGACCCTTGTGATGTCGGCTACATTGGAAAAGGATGTCGGAGACGGCTTGACCATATACAGGCATGCTGACTTTGCAATAACAGAAAAGCCACTTGCTGATGCCAACGAATACCCAAAAAGGAGAAAGAAGCACGGTCTCAAGGGACTGACCAAAGATGTGGGCTGTTCTGAAGGACAATTGCCAGGAGTCAGATTTTGTATAAAAGAAAGCCACAGAGACCCCAAGATCAGAGATAACTGACCCGACACCTGGGACAGCGCTACGCAAGTTACGCCAGAACTCCGGTCCCCATCAACAAGCTACTTCTGGGTGTGGCCAGCCTAGAATGTATGCATGAGAGTGAGTATAAGGTTAGGTAATAGCATAGGTTAAGAACTTTAGAGTGATAAGTTAGAAATGTTCAAAGCTTGTTGAATAAAATTGCTTGATTGGTCAGTTTTGTTGTGGTTTGCATTTTTAACATGGTATATCTAAATAACCTCCCTCAAATAAGATCCTGAAGTCTGATCAGCTTCTGAGATCAAATTTTCCTAACTTGAATACCTTTGAGGTAAAAGGAGAAGAGCAATTTTAGAAGGAGTTCTCCCATAAGGTATATCTTGGGAACAAGGAAAATTTTCCTAACTTTAATACCTTTAAGGTAGAAGGGGAAGAACAATTTTTAAAAGGTGTGTTGCAGAGAATAACTGATTTGCAATCAGTAAGGACAAATGCAGCTGAAGGTTTAAAAACAGAACTTTACTTAAGCTTTCTCAGGCACAGATCCTTAGTTGCATCTAGCTAGTAAGAAGACAAAATGGAGACTGAGACAAAGAGAGAGAAGGGAAGAAGGAGTGGTTACACAAAGGAATTCAACTGCAAAACCTCATCTCCCTTCCATGTACACAAACTTAGCAGCGCCATCTGGTGGCTCTGTAGTCAATTACTGTTCTTAATGCAGTAGGCATTAACTTATGGATGTTGCATATACCAACACCCCTTCTCAATAGACAGAAGTTAACCTACTATGCCCATTTTACTTAGTAGCTTTTGGTGGCGCTCTCCTGCTAAAGGTTTTGTGAGGGCATCTGCTACCATGTCTTCTGTAGGACAATATTGCATGTCTAGAAGTCATTGTTTTTGCGAGTCTCTTAGGAAATTATATTTCACGTCTATATGTTTGGTCCTCAGGTTTACTCTTTCTGTTTGTGCGAGTACAATACAGCCTTGGTTGTCTTCCAAAATTTGTATAGGACTGTTCAGTTCTTTTCCCAAGTCTGTGAGCAATTGTCGTAGCCAAATTACCTCTTGACTAGCATGCGCGGCTGCAACATACTCGGCTTCTGTTGAGGAGAGTGCTACTGTGGTCTGTTTCTTGCTAGACCAACTGATGGGTCCCCCTCCTAGCAGAAATAGCCAACCACTGGTGGATTTTCTGTCAGAGCTGTCCCCAGCCCAATCTGCATCTACATATCCTGTCAGGTTACATCCAGAAGTTGCAGGTAGCTGCAGTTTAAGGTGTGCGGTTCCCTTCAGGTAGCGCATGACCCTCTTTACCGCATTCCAGTCTTTCTGACTTGGTGCTGATACTTTCCTGCATAGGATTCCTATTGCTGCTGCAATGTCTGGTCTAGTGATGGTGGCGATATACAATAGTTTCCCAATTGCGCTTCTGTATTGTCGGTTGTCTGGCAGTTGCATGCTTTGTTCTTCAGTCTCCTTCAGGTGGTTAGTTTCCATGGGAGTGCTTACTGCCTTGGCATCTTTCATTCCGAAGCTTTCTAGCAATTCTTCTATTTTATGCCTTTGGTTGAGGAGATAACTTCCATTATCATCTCTTTCTACTTGTATGCCTAGGTAATGTGTTATGTTTCCTAGGTCTTTTGTCTCAAAGTTTTGATTCAGGGTTTTCATTATTCCGCGGTCATCCCCTTCTTGCTCATAGCATATCAATATGTCATCAACGTAAATCAATATGAAAAACCATCTGTCATCCTGTTTCTTTGAATATAAGCAAGGATCCGCTTTACTTCTGATGAAATTTTCCTTTGTGAGTACTGTGTTTATTTTTGTATTCCATGCTCTGGCCGCTTGTTTGAGTCCATATATGCTCTTTTTCAACTTGCATACAAGGTCTGGTCTTTCGGTGTCTTTGAATCCTGGTGGCTGTTCCATGTAGATGTCTTCTTTTAGTTCTCCATGTAGGAATGCTGTTTTCACATCCAGATGTTTAACCTGCATTCCTTTCTCTGCTGCTATGCTCAATAGTGTCCTGATTGTGGTGTACTTGACTACTGGGGCAAACGTTTCATCATAATCTTCGCCATATTTCTGTGAGTATCCTTTAGCGACTAGTCGGGCCTTGTATCGTTCTGCCTTGCCTTCGGCATTGTATTTGATTTTAAATGTCCACTTACATCCTATGGTCTTTCTGCCCATTGGTAGTGTACACAGTGTCCAGGTTTGATTTTCATGCATGGACTTTATTTCTTCTGTTGCTGCCTTTACCCATTTGTTGTGTTCCCCTTCTGACATTTGTAAGACATCTTCCCATGTCGATGGCTCAGACAGTCTGTCGGTACTTGCTTTGTAGGACAGGCGGGTGGGTGGTTTGCCTTTATTTTCCCTGGTAGATCTTCTGATTTCAACATCTGCAGGTGATTGGGTTTGTTCCTGCATCTCAGTTGAGCTTGTGCTGATTTCAACTGTTTGTTCCTTGGTTGCACTCAAGCGATACAGGTGTCCATCTGCATAGGCTCTGGCTAGGACCCTTGTCCCCTTTTGGATTGTGCATTCATTACCCCGGAACTTGACAGTGAGCCCTTTCTCTGTTAGGCGTTTAACGGATAGGAGTCCTCCCTCTAAGCCAGGTACATACAGCACATCCTTTACCGGTATTGCTAGTGTGCCTCCGTGTGGCTTGTTGCAACTTAGAATTCCTTCGCCAATACCTTCTGCAGTGATGCTGCTTCCATCAGCGAGGTATATCTCTTCTTTGTTGCTTGGGTCCAGTACCGTGAAAAAGCTCTTGTCGCTGGTCATGTGACTTGTGGCTCCAGAGTCGACACACCAGTCCTGTGATGAGTTGGTCTGTGTTGCTCTAAAACATCCTCTCCACTGTTCTGTGGTTGTGTCACTGGTTGTAGCCTTGGCCCTTTGCTTAGACACTTGTGGAGATCGCTTTTGTTGTTCTGCCTTCCATATGGAGCAGTCTTTCTTTAGGTGTCCTTCTTTCTTGCACCGAAAACATGCCCTTGTTTCCTTCTTGTGCAATCTGTTGTCTGCAATTCTCAGGGCAGTTTCCTTATCCTGTTCCTGATTGTCTTGCATGATTTCTTTCCTGCGCTGGAATTCATCCATGAGTCTCCCTTTTACAAATTCCAGTGTTAGTTCTGCCTCAGGCCTTGTCTCTAGGGCGTTTATGAGGGCGCTGTATGATTCAGGCAGGCTGCAGAGAAGTAAGGCCGCCACGTGGTTGTCTTTTATCTCTTCACCGATGCCTCGCAGTTGTGCTACCACTTCCAGCATTGAATTTATGTGATCCTGCATCTCCTTCCCTTTACCAAGTCTCATCTGGTACAGTTTCCTTAGGAGAAACAGCTTACTGTTCAAGCTGGTCCTTTCATGCAGCTTCTGCAGTGCATTCCACATGCCCTTTGCTGTGGCCTCCTCCCTTATGTGGATTAACTGGTCATCTTCTACTAGCAGGCTTATGGTTGCCTTTGCCTGTCTGTTCTTTCTGTCCCACACCTCAGGGTTTGCTGCAGGTCTGTCTGTGGTGATCACCTCCCACTGGTCATCTTTGGATAGGAGCATTTCTATTTTGAATTTCCACAACTGGTAGTTTGTGTTATTCAGCTTGCAGACTGAAAGCTTTAATTCAGAGCTGCTGGCCATGCTTGCTTCCCTCCCCTCAGATTGGGATTCTGGTTCTTCTGCTCACTTACAGTTAGTAGGCCTCCTCTGGGAGTTTCCTTTGGGCCTCTTTTCCTTTCAGCTCACTTCCAGTCTTTAGAGTTGTTCTGGGCTGTTCTGAAGAGGTCTGGGCCCATAACCTGTTGCAGAGTAATAACTGATTCGCAATCAGTAAGGACAAATGCAGCTGAAGGTTTAAAAACAGAACTTTACTTAAGCTTTCTCAGGCACAGATCCTTAGTTGCATCTAACTAGTAGTAAGACAAAATGGAGACTGAGACAATGAGAGAGAAGGGAAGAAGGAGTGGTTACACAAAGGAATTCAACTGCAAAACCCCATCTCCCTTCCATGTACACATAAACAAGATATCTGGTGGCTCTATAGTCAATTACTGTTCTTAATACAGCAGGCATTAACTTATAGATGTTGCATATACCAACAAGGTGTTCTCCCAGAAGGTATATCTTGGGAACAGGGAAAATTTGCATAACAATGGTAGGGATGGGGTACTGGGCGTAGCATGGGGGCGGGGCAACATATTCCTGGTTCTCCCTGCCCTCTCCAGGCTGTGCGGGCAGCGGGATGGCAGACACCTTAGTTTGGCGGCCTGACCTAGCCCGTGTCCACCACAGTTTTCCTCTGTGAGTTGTGTCAGGCCGCCGCCACGCTGCTGTCACATGTGTTTCTATCCAGAGTATGGGAGTGTGTGGCAGGAACAAGGCAAGAGAGAACCAAGGCAAGGACCAAAAAAAAAGGGGGTGTGGTGTTCCACTCAATTTCCCAGTGCTACCAGCACACCTTATATACTGGCTGGCAGCCAACCAGGAGGCCGGGACATGGGGCAAGGGCTGGAGACAGTCAAGAGGGGTGTGGCAAAGGGCAGGCTAGGGAGAACTCATGGGGGGGTGGCGGGGCTGGAGGCAGGCTGAGGTGATGGTGCTGGGGTGGGCCAGTCACCCCTCCAGGAACCCCCCAAGGGCAGGGGTTCAAGCCCTCGCCTGAAGGAAGTATGTGCCCTTCAGGGTAAAGTACCACAGGTTAATTTACCAGCACTGTCTGAATAAAGCCTCAGAAATGACAATGAATAATAGGAATAGGACTGGCATATGTGTTGCAACTTATTGATGTCCAGTCAAATTAGCATGACAAGCCACTGCATTTCAGTAGCTCTGGGACGTCATACACAGGGTCTAACCCGGCGTTTTCCAAAACTTTATTATAGGCATCACTGTTTACTTCCTGGAGGTGCTTATATTGAAGTGCTCCTGGGCAAAGGCAATGAATCCCAACTGACATTTGTAAACCAAACAGTTTGGTTTCTAGCGCATCGAGCTGGGGAGGTATAAAATCAGCTTCACTTCCTCCACAGCTTTCTTGAGATCACATTACTGCGCATAGGAAGAGTGACACAGGCTTTTGCAATCCTTAGGCACGTCACCCTCAAAAAAGCCCTGGGAAGAAGGTCATTATTAGAGTTGAAGCAGCTAACCCCCCAAAACAAGTAAACCTGTCAAACCCACACCCAAACACAAAAATGTGGGTTTGAGTTTAATATTCATCCGCGCCCTGTTGGGTACCTGTTGTGGTTATTCTGTTATGGCTTTTTTCATGGTTCTGGTTTTTCAGCTTGGTTATTTCAGTAATTTTGGTTACACACACACACACACACACACACACAAAAAATAATGTGACTGAAATAGGGTGCTAATCCCGGCAGAGTAGGCGGCTGCCCCAGAAATGTGGGTCCAGAAAGAACGGTGCCCAAAGACTGGGTCCAAGGGCCACCCAGGCGAGTCATAGTGGGTTGAACCAGGCAGGCATGTCTGTTTCCGCATCAACCCAGCCCCAGCAGGGGGAACTGTGATGGGTGCCTGTCATGGGGAGAGCGGGGGACAGCCAGACACATGTCACTCCCCATCTCCGCCTGGGTGAGTCAGGCTGGGAAAATGTTTATTCCATTACCTGACCTGGCCGGGTGGCAGCCTCCTCTTCAGGACATATGGCCAGCAAACAACCATAGAGGAATGGCTAAAAAAACAAATTAAGCAAACCGGAAAAATAAGAAACAGAAACCCCCCAAAACTAGTTATGCAAGTCTCTGTTTCATTCAAGGATATAATTCAGGGACCTGAAAATGCAGATAATACTAAAACCACTACCCATTTCAGCTCTAGAATTATCATTCCCATTGTACAGAGGGGGAATTGAGACAGAGATCGTGATTTGTCCAAGGTCATATATTGAATTAACGGCTAAGATGGAATCTGAGCCTTGGTCCAAGATCCAAGTCCAACACCGTATCCACTAGGCTACACAGGCGCTTACTAACGTTTGTATTGCACAGAAACCGCTGTTCCATGGACTGTGCGTACCCTGGGCTATACATTGAACCACTGGTCGTATTCTTCCAGAGACTTCTCTTGCTAAGGCTGCTTTCACACAAGATGGTGTCTCCCGTGATTTTCTTCTTCCCGCGATCTAAAAACCATGCAATTTATTTTTCTCAGCACTCTTCTCATGAGACCTGTCTCCCGCTATCTTTTTCTTTGCGTGTTTTACATTGTCACTAATCACAGGATCTACCATTCTCACAGGCATAGACTTTGTGCAGTTTTTGTCCTCCCCCCTTCTGCCCTGGGCCTGCTGCCCAATTGACCTGAGAGCGGGGTTGAAATCCAGAAGCCAACGGCAGATTGAAATTAACAAGCCAGTGGCAGAGCTGGGTGAAATTAACAAACTGGCAGCAGAACAAAGTGAATGAACCAGCCATCTAACATGAACTAGCCAGGAACGAAACATAAGAACATAAGTACACTACGTAAGGAGTGCAGTACTGGGTCAGACCAATGGTCCATCATGCCCAGCATCCTGTCTCTGACAGTGACCGATCTTGATTGCTTGGAAGGTCACGATGGGGTGATCCGTTCTCTATCGTTCACTCCCAGCTCCCAACAGTAAGACGTTACGTTCCCTGAAACCTACCCAGCTAATAGCTGCTAACGGGCCTATCCTCCAGAAGCTTGTCCAATCCTCTTTTAAACCCATGTATAATAACTGGTCTTGACCACATCTTCTGGCAACAAATTCCAAAACTTAATTGTGCTTTGAGTGAAAAGATACCTTCTTTTATTTGTTTTAAATCTGCTACCTGTTAGTTTCATGGGGTGTCCCCTAGTTCTAGTACTGTTTGAGAGGGTAAATAACCGCTCCTTCTTTACCCGTTCCACACCACTCATGATTTTATAAACTTCTATCATATCCTCTCTTAGTCGTCTCTTCTCCAAGCTGAAGAGCCCCAACCTATCTAGCCTCTCTTCATAGGGAAGCTGTTCCATACCCTTTATCATTTTTGTTGCCCTTCTCTGTACCTTTTCTATTTCTACTATATCTTTTTTGAGACGGGCCAACCAGAACTGCCCACAATACTCAAGGTGTAGTTGCACCATCAAATTACATAGAGGGATTATGATACTTTCAGTTGCCCCCATCGTGCTGGTTTGCTGGTTTCCACACCTGCTATCCCACGATTGTAATACCAACAGGTATTCCCACATTCCCAATTTTGCCCAACCATAACACCTGTCACTTTAAGGGTAGGATTCTGGAGCCCAGTAATGCATGAACACTCAAGGCATAACTACGTGAGACACATGCAGAATAGTGTACTCACACACGCAATTAACTTGTGGGAGCAAATTCTACCCCCTTAATTAGCATCTCATGTGAAAGCAGCCTAACTGGATGACCTTGAACTACCTTGGGATCTGTCATGTCTGTAAATAAATGGCTTTCCTTCCCTTTCACCTGTGAGTCGCATAGAATCTCTGCTCTGCTGTCCACATGGGAATACATTCTGGTTCACTGGCAGCTCACACAATTTTGCAGCTGACAGCGCAATAATGATAAAAGGAGCAAGAGTTTGCTTTCAGAATCCAGACAGCCTCCTACCATATGGGGTTCTGTAAATGCTGTGTCACCGTTTGTAGCTAGTACGCTCCTTTCGGCTGGGTAAAGGAACCTCAAGAACATGAGAAGCGCCATACTGAGTCAGACCAATGGTCCATCTAGCCCAGCATCCCATCTCCAACAGTGGCCAGGTTTGGTTACTTTAGAGACGTGCACAGCAGGTCACAATATGGTCCATTTCCTCCTATTCACTTCCAGCCCCCAACAGTCAACCCCATACCAACTCAATTAATACTCATGTATGGACTTATCCTGTAAGAATCTATCCAATCTTTTTTTAAACCAGCTATGCCATTTGCCTCCGTGACATCCTATGGCAATGAGTTCCGCAGGCTAATTGTAAATTGAATGGAAAAAAACTTCCTTTTATCCCGCTTAAATCTGCTGCCAGTATTTAATAGGAGTCCTATAGTTCTAGAATTAAAGAAGGGGTAAATAACAGCTCCCTATTTAGTTGTTCCACACCCCTCATGATTTTGTATATTTCTATCATATCCCACCCATCGTCATCTTTTCTCCAAGCTGAAGAACCTTAATCCATTGAGTCTCTCTTTGTATGAAAGTCAGCCTATGCCTTTGAATAAAATCTATGCCATGTTGGCTCCAAGTGTAAGCAATGGGGACAAAGTAGCTCAGATGATCTCTTTTATCAGACCAATTTCTGTTGATGAGAATATGGGACATTTTGCATGAGACGTCCCGCCCCCCCCCCCTCCTTGCCCACGTGTGCGACTGAGTGAGCAAGGGGGGGCATCTGTTTGACCACCGGTGCGGGGGGTGTGCGCATGCGCACTCCCATGCTCCACCCATCGCGCACACACGGAGGCACCGGACAAAATGGAGGTGCCTTCGTGTGTGGGTGTCTATGTAACGGGCTGCTCACGCACCACACACCTAGCACGGTGTACACTCATCCCTCCACGCACCGCAGTTCCTCCCAGCCCATTTGAAAAAGGGCCTATTTAGTCTATCCAGCCACACGAAGCCCTTCCTCAGGCATGTAGGAAGTCAGAACAACACCTTGCGGAAATGCAAGACAGGTGTGTGTATTATATATGTGTGCGCATGTGAAATATATTCATTTATATTTATAGCCTGCCCCATCCTTAGGGCTCAGAGCAGGTTATAACATTAAGCAGGGACTGAACTGCAGACTTCGTGTCCATCTGCATGAGCCTCTACCCTCTAAACTAAGGGTCTGTCCACTTTGTAGAACTGCAGGCTCATGAACTTGTGGATGGTTTGCAACCACCACACCACTAGAGGGAGCCACCATGCCAGTCCTCTGGAGCTATAAAAATAAAACCGTATCTCCAATACAAAGGGATATTATATTAAATATAAACTCTCTCTATATAGTTGCATGCCTTCCCTTTCCTCAATAAATAGCAACATCCCATTGTCCTGCAGAACTACTTGCCGTAAGCAACACCCCCAGCTCTTGGCTGTGTTTTTGGAATAAGAGGATATGAAATTATGCCTGCACCTCAGTTTCCTTTGCCCCCAAATTTGGATAATGATACTTTTATCCACCTCTTCAATGGGGTTTGAGTTCCATGCAAAATGCTGTTAATTAGGACACTCAGGCTGTTTTCTCTTTTATAATCAAAAACGTAAGCAGAACTGCCTTCATTTTCAGCGTGTTACCAAGTGAAGATAAAGAAGTAGGTTGGTTAATATTTAACATTTAATATATTAAGCTGCCTCGGGAATCAACACCTGAGGACGCCGCGCCCCTCCTGGAGCTTGGCCTTTCTGCCGCCCGAGTTTCAGCGACCAGTGGGGCCAAAAGATCATTCGCCAGCAGGATACTGCAACAGCAAACAACAACAGCAGCAGCAGCTAAGGGCTGCCACCTGGTGGTTCCTCAGTGGCCAGTAGGTCAGCCACTCTCCACTTCATTCTTCTCTATTACCCATCCTCCCCACCATCATGCCTGCCCTAACCTCTCGCCTTCCTTCTCCCCTTCCCCCCACCTCTTCCTTCCTCTACTTCTTTTCCCCCGGCTCCTCCCCACACCCCCAGCCCATCACTTCCCTCCAATCTCCTCACCCTTGGTTACCTTCCCCCCCTGCTCCTCCCCCACCCTCTGTTGCAGAGTAATAACTGATTCGCAATCAGTAAGGACAAATGCAGCTGAAGGTTTAAAAACAGAACTTTACTTAAGCTTTCCAGGCACAGATCCTTAGTTGCATCTAACTAGTAGTAAGACAAAATGGAGACTGAGACAATGAGAGAAAAGGGAAGAAGGAGTGGTTACACAAAGGAATTCAACTGCAAAACCCCATCTCCCTTCCATGTACAGATAAACTTAGCAGCGCCATCTGGTGGCTCTATAGTCAATTACTGTTCTTAATTCAGTAACTTTAACTTATGGATGTTGCATATACCAACACCCTCCCCATCTCTCGCCTGCCCTGCCACCCCCTTTCTCCCAATCTTATCCCCATTCCCTGTCTTCCCCCTGATCAGCTCCCATTCTCCCTGCTCCCTTTGGAATTGTCACATCTCTGCCAATAAAGCCCCCTACATCCATGATCTCTTCCTCTCTCACTCCCTCCGGCTTCTTTCCCTTACTGAAACTTGGATCTCCCCCTCCGACTGTCACCCCCTGCTACCCTCTCCTTTGGGGGTCTCTCCTTTTCTCACCAGCCACGCCCTGAAGGCCAGGCTGCTGGCGTGGGCCTCCTCCTCACTAACTCCTATCAATTCCAACCACTTTCTCCTCCCCACTCTCTCTCCTTCCCTTCCTTTCCTTTGAGGCTCACTCTGTGCACCTCTACTCCCCACTCCATCTCTGCGTCGCTGTCATCTACCACCCCCCTGGCTCTCTCTCTTCCTTTCTCTCTGAATTTGAGTCCTGACTCACTTTCTTCCTCTCCGATGATACCCCCCGCTCTCATCCTTGGTGACTGCAACATTCACATTGATGTCCCTTCCCAGTCCTCCATCTCTCGCGTCCTCTCACTAGCCTCCTCCTTCAGCCTCCACCTTTGGACCAACTCCCCCACCCACGCTAACAGCCATTCTCTTGACCTCGTCTTCTCTAGGGACTACTCTGTCTCCGATCTCTCCTTCGATCCTGATTCCATGTCTGATCACTTCCTTGCCTTTCAATGTCTCCCACTGTCCCCCCTCCTCTTCCCTGTCTCTACTCCCCTTCCATGACCTGCAGGCCATTAACCCCCTGGACTTTGCCTCCTCTCTCTCCCCCCTTCTCCCCTCATTCTTCTCCTCCTCCTCCCCTGACTTTGCCATTTCTGCTTTCAATGTCTCCCTCCTCCACCCTTGACTCCCTTGCCCCCCTCTCCTCCCATCCTGCCTGCTCCCACAACCCCCGTCCTTGGCTCACCCCCAGTATCTGCCACCTTTGCTCCTGCACCCATGCTGCTGAATGCCTTTGGCACAAATCCCACTCTCATGCTGACTTCCTTCACTTCAGATTCTGTCTCTCCTCCCTTACTTCTGCTATCTCCCTCACTAGACAGAATTACTACACCTCCCTCATTGAGTCCTGTTCTCGGGACCCTCGCCACCTGCTCTCCACCTTTGACTCCCTCCTCAAGCCCCCCTGTCCTCCTCCTCCCTCTTCCCTTTCTGCTCAGGATCTTGCTTCCTTCTTCACCTCCAAAATAGACAAGATCCACCTCAACATCGCTTCCCACTCCTCTCCTCTTCCTACTCCCTCCCCTCCTCTTTGTACTCCCTCCCCTCCCTCCTCCTCCTCTCCTACCCTCCCACCTCCCTTGAGGAAATCTCCTCCATGCTTTCCTCCTCCAACCCTTCCACTTGTCCCCTTGACCTCATCCCCTCCCGCCTCCTGACCACCATTGTTTCCACTGCCACCCCTTCCCTCCTGCATATCATCAACTTCTCCCTCTCTACTGGCTCCTTCCCATCCGCCTTCAAGCACGCCCCTATCTCTGCGTCCTATCCTCAAAATGTCCACTATTCACCCCTCTGACCCTTCTAGCTACCATCCTGTCTCACTCCTGTCTTACTTCTGGAATGTATTGTCTACTCCCACTGCCTCAACTTCCTCTCTGCCAACTCCTTCCTTGACCCCCTCCAATCTGGCTTTCGCCCCCTTCACTCTACTGAAACTGCTCTCGCTAAGATCACCAACGATCTTCTTGTGGCTAAATCTAATCGCCTTTATTCCATTCTTGTCCTCCTTGACCTCTCTGCTGCCTTCGATACTGTTGACCACTCTCTTGCTGGATTCACTTCACTCCCTTGGCTTCTGTGGCTCCGTCCTCGACTGGATCTCCTCCTACCTCTCTGACCACTCCTTCAATGTGTCTCTTGCCAACTCCGCCTCCTCCTCCCTTCCCCTCTCGGTTGGTGTTCCCCAAGGCTCTGTCCTTGGCCCTCTCCTCTTCTCTATTTATACCCTGTTCCTAGGCAAACTCAGTGCCTCCCATGGCTTCCAATATCACCTCTACACTGATGACACTCAGCTCTCTCTCTCTACTCCCTCTCTCTCTCCATCTGTTCAAGCTTGCCTCCCAGCTGTCTCTCTGACATCTCTACCTGGATGTCTCAACGTCAACTCAAACTCAACATCAACATGGCTGAAACTGAACTCCTTATCTTCCCTTCCCCTCATCCTTCCTCTCCCTCTTCCTTGTTGATCCTCATCAATGGGGTCACCATCCTTCCTGTACCCCAAACCTGTAGATTAGGCTTCCTCTTTGACTCACCCCTTTCTTTTAAACCTGACATCGACTCTGTTGCCAAATCCTGTCGCTTCTCCCTCCATAACATTGCTGAGATTCGCCCTTTTCTCTCTGTCTCCTCTGCCAAAACCCTTGTTCATCTCTCGTCTCGATTACTGTAACCTCCTTCTCACTGGCCTCCCCCACGCTCCCCTTTCTCCCCTTATCTCCATCCAAAACTCTGCTGCCAGCACCATCCACCTCACCCGTCGCTTCAACCATGTACAGCCCCTCCTCTCCTCTCTTCACTGGCTCCCCCTTCCTGAATGAATCCTGCACAAGCTCCTAGTCTTCACCTATAAAGCAATTCACAACCTTGGTCCCCCCTACCTCTCTGCGCTAATTTTCCTCCATACTCCAGTCTGTGAACTCCACTCCTCCTCTGTTCCCTCATCCTCCCATGTCTCCCCTGCTCCCCAACTGCCTTTGTCCCTAGCTGCCGCACACACCTAGAACTCCCTCCCTGCCCACATCTGCCTCGCCCCGTCCCTTCGTACCTTCAAATCCCTCCTCAAGACCCACCTCTTCCGCTCTGCCCTCCGGACCCCGACTTCTCGCTCCCCTCATCTAACTCCTGCCAATACCCTCCATCCAGTACAGTCTGTTACCTAAGGTCTGTGTGCTCATATCCTCACCACATGGACCAACCAATCATCGTTTTTGATGTAACCAAGCCAAGCACGTGCACCTCGGACCTCGCATCTTTGTGAATGTTACACTTCTTGTCTCTTCCTCTGTTCCCCTTCCTTTGTATCCACCCCCTCCCCCCCCCATCTCTCAGATTGTAAGCTCTAGGGCAGGACCGTGTCTATTCAATTACTTTGTAAAGCGCCAGGTACATTGCTGGTGCTATAATAATAAAACAATATTTTTCCAACTTCTCCTGTCTCATCACCTGTGTGAGAGAGAGGGACTTGTAAACACTGGAATTAGAGAAGTGGTTCCCAAACTTTGGGACCAACAGGCTACCATCAACACTTAAAATTTCTCAGATACCATGCAAGTAGGCCCTGGCTGCACAAAGCTTTAGTCACCCATGGCCAGCTCTCCCCTGAGAGACACGTTCCATGTCCCTCCTCACCTGAAGATGGCCATGAAGCCAGCGGGGACTGAAGACCTCCCAGTCCCTACTGTACCCACCATGCAGCAAAGAGGGTGGCTGGGGGGTGCTAAGGGGGGAGGGGCAGAAACGATAGTGCTGGATCAAGTTGGTGCTGTGTACAAAATCCATGTGGGCCCCCTCCTAACATTAGATCGACACACATCGATTCACCCATTAGAAACAAGTGAGGAAAGATGCACGCCCAGGGTGTCCATATATGCAAACCATACATGTTCTTTACAGCTCGCCCTTCCCTGGCCGTTCCCCCTCCCTACCTGCTGTACAGATGCAGCCATTACTGGTCCCTGCCACCATTACCTGGTGACCAGGGGCCTTAGTGCTTAGGCCCTGCCCAACTGTGTCACAATGGCATGATGTCACCCGTGACGTATGGGGCCACAGACAGACACAACCTCCCCATAAGGCATTCCCTCTACTTATAGGTAAATAATGCCTAAAAAGGAATATATTGCCGTGATTTGTTTTTGGTGTTTAATTAAACATAACACATCTTCAGGGGCCAGGACTCCCTGCATTGCAAGCCCTGAACCTTGTGCATATGTTATTTCTAGTTTACTCGTGTTTCCCATGTATTGAGGGACCCGGTCTTGAATTACCACAAGCCCTCCATAGTCTGGGGCTCCCTGTTTTGGAAGCTCTGTGGGCCCGTATTTTAGGCCAGTGCTTCTCACATGCATGTCATAATTTCAAGTTTATTTATGGATCCCATGTACTGAGGGTTCATGGGCCCCCCACCGCATCCATGCACATGGGCCCTGTACCGTCACACAATCTACTCTTGCCTGGATCAGACCAAGGGGGTGGGGTTCAACCCTCTTAGCCTTTCCACTCATGGGTCTATCGCCCATCACTTAGGAGTCACTGGTGTAGAGGGTTTCTGCTAATCTAGCTCTGTGAAGGAAAGATGAAGCAGCACCTTCGCTAGCGTTCCCAGTATAGCCAGAGGCTCTAGCCATGCATTTTTCATAGCGCTCTCTTCTTTCCCCAGCCGGCTACCACCTTTCCTCATCCCACGCAAGAGCCTTTGGCGTTTGCTCCAGAACAGAACTCTCTGCGCAGGACGCGAGATGACAGATGAAGGGAAATAACCACAAAAAAGAAATTGCACGAGTACCTGCAAAGCCTCTGCAAGTGCAGTCTATCGACCATCAGATGTGGTGCGCACGCACCCACGCCAACATGCAGGCTAAATTTATTTTAAAAAATAAACCAGGGAACCCAGTTCATTTTCATTTATTTAGCAACGAGCCCTTAGGACAGGGCTTAGTATTTATTCCTGGCTTCACCTCATTCTGCTGTCAATAATACATGAGGCTCAGACTCTGCAGGCACGTGTGGCTGCTTGCTGCCCTGTAACAAGGGAGGGATGATCGCATTCTCGCTGACTCGTGTTACTGTAAAAACGCTGGCTCGTAGAAACAGGGCTTTAACAACCAGGCTGGCAGGAAACGAAAGGGTTTTGAGTTGTTTTTTAATGACAAGATGCAAACGTGAAATACAGCCCTGTTGCTTTTAACGTTCAGGTCATAAATGGGGGAGATAGGAAAACAATTAGCTCAGTCCCAGAGGCTGATTTTCCCAACTCCAGCCCAGCTCTGAAATGGAGAGAGCTACAATGAAACTCTCCTTTCTCTTGTAGAATGCAGCGCCATCCAGGACCTTCCCTGACAGCATGGATGAGGGGAAATGGGCTACCTTGACAGGCCAAATGAGAGAAGCAAATTGCCTGCAGTTAGAAAGATAGAGGACGAGATTGTAAAATACTGTAACAAATCAACTCCTTCCCCACTTCTGGATTTCATTCCTTATCTGTGTCCATTTAGAACATTGTTGTACAGCCATTTGAGACTTCACCGCAGTGAACAGGACACAACTCAAATTCTCCTAGAGTTAAAGGAGAATTTTTATTAGCTGCTTGCAGCATAGGGCTTAGAATAAAACTGAGCTGGCTAATATTTTCTAGTAGTAGCACGGTCCCAAACTCTTGTTCACCACAATGACTATATACACATATACACATACAAGAGGAAACCATTTTAGAATAATTTCAGGGGCCATTTTAACCCTAGGTCTCTTGAAAAAAAAATTACTGTATCATATTTGCATTGGGATCTAAGGGATCCCAATTAAATGAATAAATAATAATAAAAAAGAGGCAGTTCCAAAAAAGATTAGAAGTCAACTTTGTTGTATTAATTTAACCTCAAACTTATTTACCTGTTTTTCTTTAATATGTCATAATCCACGCTGAGCCTTAGGGGAAAGTCGAAGAATACATTTGAATAAAAATAAACAACAAAAGGGGTCTAACTGACCCCTGATACATTTTTAATGATTTTTTTTTCTAAGCAACAAGAACACCACATAAGGTGTTTAAATAAATGCAGGAAGCTTGACTTATTCCCAGTTTGGGAATACTACTCAGTTAAAAGAGGAACAAATTTCAAACTCCAGGGCTGAAAATCGAGTATCTTTCAAGAGTAACGTTCTAGGGTCCATCTGACACCAAATTCCTACAAAAATAATGTAAATATTTTGATAGGGTTTCAGGGTCAGATGGATCCTAGAACATTACAGGGTTTTAATACTCTGAAACGATACTGACCTACCAATGTGCAGTGTTGTCAAATGCCACCAGATGGATCTCTAAAAGTCACTAGATGAGACTCAAGAACTTGCCAGAAACACATCACTGGAATTTATTTATTTTTCAAAGTATGAAAGTCACATAAGAGACTGTGATAACAGATGCCTAGTATGAATTGCAGCACATCTACATCTCTAAAATAAAATAATACAGCAGCGCCCCCCACTATACACCTGGGTGCCCTGCTATGTATCTCCAGCATGACCTGAAGGGGTCATTAGGACTGAGAGCATGATTAAGCCAAAGGTTCCAAAATCCCAAGGGGGTGGTGTCACATCCTAAGTGGGTGGAGTCATGAGCACAATATTCAATATATTTTGCATCGTTTTGTTGCTGTCTAGGGTTGCCAAATGATATTTAAGTCTCAAAATGGGGTCAAACCAGGAAAATTTTGGGAATCGCTGTATTAAACACTCATCCAAGCCACTGATAAACCCTAGAGCTGAAACAGTGATTTTTGCAACTGCCGTTTTAGTTGAAAATGGCCCATCCGCCATTTTCCAGACAATGTGAGAACACTTACCCATTCATTGGACTATCGCTAGGTATTTTCATCAACCCGGAAGTGCCGATAGTGCCAAAAGTGCTGAAAATGATGAAAACACCATAAAAGTGCTGCAAGGGTGCAAAAAATGTTGGGAATTCACCAATGGAAATACCAAAAGTGACACATGGGCAAAAAAAAAATTTGAATGTGAAAAGATTTGTTGGCGTTTGGAATGGTTCCCCAAAATTTGGTTACAGGTGTTTTTTGCATGAGCTCTGTACCAGAGCTCTGTTGCGTCTGTCACCAAGGGCACCGGACAGTAGCATTTGTGGTGATTTTGTAACTATGGACACACCCACCCACAAGGAAAATGACTGCACCATTTCAAATATTCTTAGAACACGATTATGTGCTTCCTTGGTTTCAGCTCATTATCTTTAATGCCACCACGTCTTTTTGTATCCTTCTAAAATTTCTTATTTAGTCATATACATGGGGTTGAGTGATGACCCAAGGAACACAGAGTGATCATCGTGACTGAGTGTCTTTATGGGAGTTTATTTTTAAGTCAGCTAAAGGGGGAAATGGGATACCGCAGGCATCATTGCAACAGCATATTGGATTTGATGACAGTTTTATTCTGGCAAGCGCAATATTAGGAAATAATAGGAGAGGGAGAGAAAAGAAAACAAAATGTCAGATTGCCAGTAGATGAATACATGGTGCGCCCACACCCTCATTACGGTGTGCAGTTCTGATCTCCCCAGTTTCACGGGGGGTGGCGGGGGGGGGGGCAGGTGTCAGTCACCCCTTTAAGTAAGGCCTGCCTATTTTAGACAAGCTTGGTGACGCAAGTCAGTCCATAGTTGGCTGAGAGTGGCGTTAAGTCCGCAGGCCAAGCAAGATTGCACTCGGAGCTGTCCAAGGTACTGCGTGGGAAACCCCTTGGGAAGGGCACCAGGGTTTTGGAGAGAACTCATTTTCCTGTAGATACAGAGAATCGTGCCACATGAAGGCCCAGAGTCGTGCTGCCCTGAGGTGAGAGCAGTTACTCTTCTCACAGGAGGCCAACAAGGATGATCACGAATATGGTACGGCTTTCATACAAAGAGAGACAAAGGCTCTTCATCTTAGAAAGGGGACAGCAGAAAAGGGATATAAATAAGGTCTATAGGAACTTCAATGGTGCAGAGAAAATGGCTAGAGAACAGCTGTTTGCCATTTCTCATAATGCAAGAACCAGGAGACACCTGCTGAAATGATCAGGCAGTAAATTTGGGGTAGGCGTGGGATGGGGGGGCTGGGGAGGGGGTCTTGGCTTTTTGTGCTTTTGTTATATGTATTGTTTTTATTTGCTTTGTAAGCCGCCCTGAGCCATTTGGATTTGGGAAGGGCAGGGTAAAAACTGAACTAACTAACTTAACTAAATAGATTTAACACAAAAGGTTTTTTCCACCCACAATCCTTGCAACACAATGGGTGTAAACAGACAGATGTGGAGGCTGCCTGCCCCCAGAGCTGCTTCAGGGGTGCCCCCATGTCCGCACACTTGCAGCCCCACTTGGGTCCATTTTAGATGGACCCTGCTGTTTCCCCAGCCTGCCATCTGCCCACATGGAGTCCCCCCTCCCTCTTCCGTGCCGGAGTTGCGGGAGGGAGGATCACCCAACCCTCTAGGCTCTACGGTGTCCGCGACTCTACGGTGCCCGCGACTCTACGGTGTTGCTCGGGGCAATGGCTGGCTGAAAGTGGAATTGCAGCGCGGGTCCACTGAGCAGACGGAGAGCAGCTCCACTTTGGGCTGGTGCCCCGGATTTGGCTGGCCCCCTCTGCAGGCGGTGCTCTGGGATGTTCCAGAGCACCACAAGCGGGGCTGCCCCAGAGCAGGCACAGCCTACTCTGCCGCCACATCTGGCGGGGCGCTTTTAAACAGACGGGTCAGCCCAGGGGTGAAGCAGGCTGGCGCAGCCAGCACCAGGGCAGCCTTCCGTCTAAAAGCACCCAACGTTGTGAAGGACAATAGCATCGATGGATTTGAAAAAGGATTCGATAATGATATGGAAGCTAGGTCCATCAATGGCTATTAGCCAAGCTGATCAGGGGAAGCTGGAATCCAGTAGTGGCCTACAGGGGATGCGGCACTTCCTAGAGGCCCTGGTTTTGTACACAGCCTCTGATGTATGCATCTCTGGTCACTACAGGAATACTGGCCTCCTAGTTGTATATGGGTCATTGGTCTGACCAAAGGTACAAGGAAAAATACGTTTGCTGGGGATATAGAGGGGGCAGGAGAGCTAATTCACAAACCCCACCCCATTTCGGACATGGCCACACCTTGTCTGGGAGTTGACGCATTATGATGCTTTGAAGAGTGGTGCAGTCACATGACCACACCCTTTTTGAGCATCACGATACTCAGAAAACGGGTCCGGTTATGTCAGAAAAACGTGAAGCGGCTCTTCTATTATAGCTGCAGTGGGGGCCCATGAGCCTCAGAGGGTGGCCACACAGATGTAGAGTGCATACACACACTGGAGTGGAGGGACCCATTCTGTCTTCGGCATGAGAGCCCATTCCCACTTAACTATAGCCCTGGTCATGACTATGCCCCTTTCCCAAGTATCATAGCAGTCAGAAGGGGCCAGGCCAGTGTCCTGACCCAGTCTAATAATTCTTACAGATGCCTTAGTTTTAAATGCCTCCGAATATAGGTTTCAACGAGGCTACTCTGCATTAAGTGGCTTGTGCGTCGCAGCCCAGCAATAACTATTAAATAATAAAAAGGAGGGTTTTTTTTCATTTCATATAAGACAATTTCATGTCACTGAAATCTTGTCTTATCAGACGTTCAAGGCAGACTCTTTGTTAGATTTATTTATTTAGAATATGAATGAAATGAATACGCAGCATCATTATTAAAGGTATAATTCTCATGTTTGGTCACACAAGCAAACAGGCCAATTATATTCACTATTTATGAAAAAATCAGCATATTCAGTTCTGTTCCTTCATTTACTTTGTTATTTCATAGCTGGTTAGTTCAGTCCCTTTGTTTACTGTGTAATTTCATATTTGGTTAATTATTCACTCTAGCAGTACCAGCTTGTAACCTTGTCTTAACCATTAGGTGACCTTGGCGGAGTCTCTCTCTCAACCTCAGTTTCCCATCTGTAAAACAGGAACAATAATGACCTACCTCAATCGGTTGTTGTGAGTGTGAACTAGGTAAGAATTGTAAAGCACTTTGAATGCTGGAGATGCAATCCTCTGCCATTAATGTCAATGCTTCTGTCAATGGCAAAACTCCCATTGACTTTAATGGGTGTGGATTCTCCTGTGTAAGTGCTTCAGAAATGATAAGTAATACTATTTAAATTGATTACTAGTATTATTCTATTACTATAGAGTACTATATAATATAGAGTACTACTATAACTCTATTACTACTATTATCTAGTACTATTTAGCACTAAATAATATTACTGAAGTTGACAAAATATTGAATAAATGAAGAAACCAAGCTAATGACCAAAAAAAATATTTGGTTCAGTAAGCACAGCAGGAAGCAGATAACATTTCCTGTTTGCTTAAATAAATCGGAAATAAATACATCAAATTCAACACATCTAAGGAACTAGTAGCAGCATCGTAACACAAAATTTCTCTCTCTACCCCAGGCTCTCCTACGGCACACTGTGGGAGCATGACATTTTGAACAAAAGTTTTTTTAAAATAAAATAGAATCTCTCTATATATCCATCAGCGAAAAAGTCACAAAGTCCAAGTCCTCTGCTTATGTCTCAAAAGTCCAGCCTACTCTAACTCACTCATTTAAGCAATTTTCACCAAATTCGGCCACATTCCCCATTTCCCCCTCAAAAATCAACTCTTCCAAATTTCACACCACTCAAGTATATCCTTCCAATTTTATAATGATTAGAATATTTGTGATTTTAATGCAGCAGTGCAGATGTCTTAACAACAGAGCTGCTGCCATGGCTCTAATAATTCTCAATAAGAGCCTAAATGAATATTCGGAATAGATACCAAATACTCACGTTGGCCCTCATTGAAAATATAATTTAAAAAAACAACTGTTTGGCTGGAAACATCATGCTCCTGCAGTCTCCAACTGTAGCCACCTCTTCAGCAGCCCACCGTAGAAGAGGCTGGAGGAGTAGGGAGTGCTTTACTGTTATGTTGCTGCTACTAGTTTTTCTCCCCAAGGGAAGCTTCCTCCGCCTGCCCATAGAAGCTGACTCAGTGGGTGTTTTTACACTCACATTTCTCCTGCATGTTTGCTGTTACATCCTGAACTTTCTGTGTGTCTAAATCGCTCACCCAGATCTTAAACATCCGGCTCTTTGAACTTCTGCGTAGAACTTCTAAAAAGTTCTCCTGGTAAACTGCTTTGCTCCAGGCGGCTTGGTTTCCATGGCAGCCCCTCACGACTACAGCTGAGGTTACTTTAGGCTGCCTCAGGGCTCTGTGTGTGTGTGTGTGTGTGTGTGTGTGTGTGTGTGTGTGTGTGTGTGAGAGAGTGTGAGAGAGAGAGAGAGAGAGAGAGAAAGAAAGAGAAAGAGAAAGAGAGAAAGAATGCATCCAGGAACTGCCTCAGGGCAGTGCGTGTGTGAAGAATGCATCCAGAATTTACTTGTGGACTTATAAACCCAGAAGATTGAAAGACCAGCACTTTACGGTGTGTGTAAAAATGCCCATTGTGTTGCACACACAGCCAGCCAGTGGCCATATGTCGGCAGTGAGATGATGAGTTTTACCCACATGGTTCCTTGCATTGACAAAAATGGGACCAAAAGCCAACTCTTTTTGACTATTAAACACCAGGGGAGGGGACTGGAGTTCAGGTCAAGCAGACAGGACACCCATTGGCAACAGAGCAAAACAGACACTCCAGCGCAGACTAGGAATGGGCGAACAGAACCGAGTTCAGAAATTTGGTTCAGTTCAAAAATCGAGTTCGATTCAGAAGTTCGGTTCGGTCGACCGAACTATTTGAGTTCACTCCGAACTCCCGAACAGAGTTCAGAAATTCAAAGCCCATTGAACTAAATGGAATATTATCTTATAGGGATGGGCGAACAGAACTGAGTTCGGAAATTCAGTTCAGTTCAAAAATTGAGTTCGGTTCGGAAGTTTGATTCGGTCAACCGAACTGGTCGAGTTCGGTCTGAACTCTGAACTTCCGAACCGCGTTCGCCCATCCCTAGGATAGGACTGCTGTAAAGGCATTGCCAAAGCTTTACTGAATCTGACCTGCAGGAGGAGGAGTTTATTCCTCGTTGTTTATTCCTTGTCCCATCAAGGTCGTGTCCTTGCGTACCCTACCCCTTTCCACACGTGGTCTCATAACCTTTACCTCAGAGTTCCCCAAACTGCAGGTCAGGATCCCAAAAGAGTTCTGCCATCTGAAGATGGGGTCAAAATCTCGATCGATATTTCAAAGACCGATATAGGTCTTTTTTGCTGCTGTCGACAGCCACTGAATTAGATTAATCAGAGTATAGAATCATGCAGGCCTCAGTCTCGCGAATCACTATCAGAATCTTTTTTGGTGGGGGGAGGGAGGGAAGAGACAAAACCGCATCAGGAAGGGCATCAGGACACAGTGGTGTGGGGGTGGCCATGTCAAAAGGGGTGGGAGAGCCTTTTGTCCCACCCCTTTCTAATGAGACCACACCTCTTCTGATGTGGCCACGCCCCTTAAGCGGCACCACAATGGCACAGAGCTGCCAACACAAAATCCAGGTGGGTACAGTGCAGGCACCCACGATCAGTTTCTTACCTGGCGATGTTCTTCTCCATCATCTACCCTTTACTCATTCTCCCTCGAGTCCCAATATTTTTAAAGGGCTACCCGGACGGAATTCAACAAAGGAAGTTTCTCTTTCAAACATTGTGAATGTGGGGAGATTGCTTAGCTATAATGGCCCTCCCTTCTACACCTGGTGGGGAGCAGGACAGAGAGCAGCTACCTTGGCTTGTAGGCACAGACACACTTCATCAACAGCTACGAGAAAAAAATAATAAAACCATAGAACTGTAGGAATTAACCAGTGCTTAATTTGTAAATAATGAATTGCCGGGGCCCACACCTGCCCCAGAAGCCACACCCCTCGCCACAGGGATAGTCAGAGCAGGCAACTGAACCCTAGTTTCCAGTTAGCAACCCAGCCACTGCTCTTCTCCCTGCTCTCTTCTTCCAACCCCTCCACCTGTCCTCTCGACCCAATCCCCTCCCGCCTCCCCACCTCCATTGCTCCCACTGTTGCCCCCCCCCC
>QEPC01014446.1:1859958-1871167 GCA_003113815.1 Sphenodon punctatus | reverse complement strand
GGTCATCCACTCGGCCCGTCGTTTCGACCACGTGCAGCCTCTCCTCTCCTCACTTCACTGCCTCCCGCTTCCCCAATGCATCCTTCACAATCTCCTGGTATTGACTTACAAAGCCCTTCACAGCCTGGCTCCCCCTTACCTCTAGTCCTTATCTCCTTACACACTCCTGCACGCACTCTCCGCTCCTCTTCTGACCCCTCCCTCGCTCTCCCTCATCTCCCCTAACCGCCTTCGTACCTTCTCCCTTGCTGCCCCCCATGCTTGGAACTCCCTCCCTGCCCACATCCGCCTTGCCCCCTCCCTCCTCACCTTCAAATCCCTCCTCAAAACCCACCTCTTCCTCGCTGCCTTTCCCGACGCCTGCTAGAACGTTCCTCTCAACATTTACAGTCTGCCCTCCTCCTGACTGCAACCAAGCCAAGCACGTGCACCTGAGGCTTCACATCCACTTGAACGTTTTGTCCCTTGTCTCTCCCTATGTCCCCTCTCCTTGTCTCCCCCCTCCGAGTCTTTTAGATTGTAAGCCGTAGGCAGGGACCGCATCCATCTCATTGTTCTGTAAAGTGCCAGGTGCACAGCTGGTGCTATACAAGTGCTAATAATAAATAAAAATAATAATAATATATGGTGGTCAGCACAGGGGGTGGGACAGAAGAGTCATTAATGAAAGCCAAATAAACCATCAATTTCCAACCATAAAATGGCCAGTATTGGCCTTTTCCTGGTCTGTCTCATTTGCGGGTGCCCTAGGATGGCCATTGGTCCTGGTTTTTGAAGGGATTCTCCATTGTCCTTTCCCTATGCATTTTTGTCCTGTATTTTCCACATGCTGCTGGTGCTGCCACTTTCACCCCTCCAGAAGTCATGCTCTCATGACGTGTGGGTGGGAACAGCAGCATCGGCAGCATGGGGACTCGAAGGTGAGCCAGCGGTCCCAGCAGTGGCTGGGGGTGTGGGAGGGGAGCGCTAGGGTTACCATAGCATCTGGACTTTCTAGGACATTACCAGTTTTTTGATCCACCCAACCCCACCCGTATGGATTTTTCAACTATGCACCCATGGCTGGGATTTTGCTGGTACCACTGCATCCCTTCCCCACCCCCTCACCCAGCACTTCTTGTTCAGCCCTGGCTGAGGGAAGGAGCCCTGAGCCAGCTGTGCTCTTCCTCCTCTTCTCTGTCCACCCTGACTGCTGCCCCTTTCTTTCACCGCCACCGGCCCTGAGTGCGCTCAGGGGCGTGGGCAGCACCACATTTGCAGAATCCCTGGTAAGTTTCCAGGCAGTGCGACACGCTTAGGTGTAGCGGGAGTAGGAGGAGCTGGGAAGGGGGATGGGGAGCGGATCAGGTGAGGACAAGGCACCTGGCCAACCCAGCTTGTTTGAGCAACGAGGTGATGGCTGAAGGGCGAGTGGCTCTAGGGAGACCTGCAACTTTGATCTGCATCCCCAAAGTTCATAGGGAGGGATTTTGGCTCCAATCGGGAGAAGCTCTATCTCCCTTGTCTATTCTAAATTGAAAGCACCTTGGGGCAGAGACCTGTCTCTAATCAATGATTGTTCAGCACCAGGTACATTGCTGGCGCTACATAAATAATAATGAGAACTGTAACCAACATAAAAGTACCAAATAAATGAAGAAACCAAAATGCTGAATACAAAGTAACTAGACCAAATATTCAGAACTGCCAATTAGGGCTGGGTCGAAACAGCCCTTCCGTTTTCATGGAACAGCTCTGCGAAAACAGAATGACTGAACAAAATTCTGTCAAAAACAGAATCTGGTTAGGAACAGACTTTCCCCCCCTACTGCCAAATGAAGCAGGGATTGAAAATGGTTGTGTATTCGTGCTGTTTAAATGGACACTAATACACAGGATCAATCAAATTTGGCATTCACACCAAATATCCATGCCTTTTTGCAGGGTATGAAATTTCAAATTGAACTCCGGGAGCCAAATAAATAAATAAATTGTAAAAATCCAGTCGCCAGACTTTATCCTGATATTAAACCATTCTTGCCCCACTACATCCCTGAACCAGTCGCCAGCCTCAGTTTACTGGGCGCCAATGGCTCCCAGGTACCTGCAAAATTTCATGCCCCGAGTCTAATACCGTATTCGCAGCTGACGGCGGTGCAGCAGCAGTGCTCCCATGAGCCAAAGATGCAGTGGGGGAAGGAGTCGGAAGCTGGAATCAGTGCCAGCGCAAATGGGGTTTTGCCGCAACCTCACTCACGAGGGACAAGGCTCAAAATCCAGCCCTGTCATTCGCAAGTGCAGTCACGGCAAAACCCTGTTCGCATTGGCTGTTCTTCCAGCCTCTGCCTCTTTCCCCCACCGCATCTTCGGCTCGCAGGAGCACCGCCGCCACAGCGCTGCCAGGTGTGAACACGGTATCAACGTCTGGAACTCAGCATCAGACACTCTGCACAGGAATGGCAGCAAGCTACTCACAATAGGGGTGGGGATCCAGAGGGGATTATGAATCGCGCCCTTGCAGCTACCGTTTCCCCATCATACATATATTCTGTTTCTTTCCAGTGATAAAGATGGCAGCCAGGCACTGTGAAAGCCATTCAGTGCATTTACAGGATAATCTACTAGCTTAGCAACTTGCTAGAACGTTCTCTCCCCATCAGCAAGCACTGGATGGAATCGATCTTTCCCAACCCCTGTGTTACATCTAGCGGAAGCCGGGATAATGGATCGGGTTAACACCTCCCTCTAGGTTGTCACCTGAAGAAGGCGGGGACATGTCGGGACTGTCACTCCTCTTTCTGACATAACCCAACCTTTTTAGGGCATTGTGAGGTCACGCTGCTCTGCAGGAAACTGGGTCACTTTGGAAACGTGACGAAGAAGCTGTCATGACCCTTTTCTGACATCACCGCTCCCCCTATAGAGCGTCATGATGCTCCATAAGGGGCAGATCCACATCAGAAAGGAGATGGGAAACTACAGCCTGCACACTTTCTAATACGGCCGCCACCTCCTACTGCCTCCAGAAGCCTCGATTGCTCTTAGTTAACAGGGGCACCCCTGGCTGAAGAGACTTGTGTGTGCAGCATTAGCCCCACTGCAGTGAATGCACTTTACACCTGCGCAGCATTTGGGGACTTGGATCCCATGTGACCATTCTCCCAAGAGTCGGGGTGGTTTGAAAAAATGGCTTCATTTTCACAGAACATTTCCATTAAAATGGAACAGTTACCCCCTTTTTTAAAATTGGAATTCTGCTTGGAAACATTTCCAATCAAAATTCAGGTCAGACACGACGAAACAAATCGGCCAGTGTCAATTTTTGCCTACACAAAATGGCTGCCAAGCGGATACGCACCTGCATAAAATGGCGCTCCCCATACCCAAAATGGTAGCAGTGCCGGCACTGCCATTTTGGGTATGGGCAGTGCCATTTGCGCACCCGAACATTGACCCAGCAGCCATTTTGCATCTGCACAAATGGCTGATTTCCTTCATCCAGTCTGATCGGAAATCGGAACCAGGTGAAAAGTTTACATTCAGCCCTACCAAACAGAAGCAAAGCAGACCTTTGCTATAAACACAGGGGCAGCCATTCCCAAAAGTTTTGCCAGTGTGAATGTGGACTCCTCCCCTATTATGGATAGCTAAATACAATAATCCTGTGGCTCAAGAAACCAAAGACAGGAAGAGAGCCAGTGTAGCCTAGTGGGTAAGGTGTGGGACGTCCTTTAACGGGCCAATATTATTTTCACACTTTGCTCTACAGCTTTAGTGCAAGCTGGTTAATAAACCTGGCAACAGGCATAGCTGCTCCTAAGGAAGATTAGTAGGCCAGCCAGATTAGAGGCCTGGCTGTTTGCTCTTTTGCTGATGGGAAAACAGTTCCTCTAAATCACTTTGCTCTCTTGCAGATAAATTTCTGAGCAGACCGCTGGGCAGAAAAAAAAATCACCATCTTTCACGATAAGCGCAAGGCCCAACATGGGCTGCATGGCTAATCATAAAAAAGATACAATTTTATAAGCCGATTTCTGTTTCCCCCAAGGCACCTAACAAAACAGTATGCGTTTCAAGAATCCTGGACACTCCAGTTCTGCTCTGGGATATGTTTTTTTAATAGTATTAGCTAACTGGTAAGGGTAACTGGGCAGTGGAGAGCACTTCAGTAATAAGCAAATGCTCTTACTCAATCCTCACTTGGCCTGTAGGACAGTCAAAGCTCAGAGCTTATAGGTTGTACTTAGAATCCGGGAGATTTCACCAAGGATCTTCTGCACTTCATAAACTCTCCAAATCTGGCTGGAGGTCTTGGGATCTCAGATTGAGCCCAGGGAGCACATACTCTCCAACAGTACCTTTTTGACTTTTACTGTAACAAGAGTAGTGTACGGTTTGTATGGGTTCAGCAGACAAAGAGGGTCATTAACACTTCATTAATCCAGCTGGAGAAAGAGCTAGCAGGCTCACTCCCCTGGCTTTTATGGTTATTCGTTGCTGGAGGTGGGAGTGGGGAACCTTTTCTCACTTTAGCAAGCTTAGGATAAGCACCACTATCAAAGAACAAGAAAGGTAACCCCCAGGCAGGAGGGAGTTGTGTGCCGGGGATCAAGATAAAAACTAAAAAAAAAAAAAGGTAGGAGGGGTGTGAATGTGTTTATGAGAGATGATTCTTTAACTGCTGAAAGAGACTATCGCTGCTTCCATCTGGGATCTGTTTTTAAAACTAAAACTTTAGAACCAAAGTCAATTTTGACTTTTTAATAGGCCGATTTGTAACTAGAACCATCAGTCCTGCACAAACAGGTGTACACAGAGGTCACACAGACATCCTTTTTTTTTCATTCTCACCCCCAAAGTTAGTCAGTGTGCTATTACAAATTTTCATAAGTACATGCAAATTTATGCAACTTCAGGGTAGCATGAAGCGTACCTATTTCCCTCTGCCAAATGTTGGAGGGAATGTGAGCTAAGGATAGGAGTCACGGATTCAAATTAATCTATATCAGTCTGTGACAACTGCAGTTTGCTTTAAAATAAAAAAATTAAAAAACAACCGTACATGCACAAATGGCCGCTGGACCATTCTGGGCATGTTTTATTATTTATTTATTTCATAATATTTTATCCCGCGCCCTCCTGCACCATAGCAGCTCGGGGCGGCATACAACAATCATTCAAATAAAACGATAACAAATACCAGCTAAAAAGTCTTAAAACTATAAAATACTAAAAGAGCGGAACGCAATCAAAACCCTCCCCCCTACCCGGTCTCCCTCCCCAAAGGTCTGGCAGAACAGCCAGGTCTTACACTGTGTCCGAAAGGGGAGGTCTGGGGCCAAATGAGCCTCCGTCGGAAGAGAATTCCACAGCTTAGGTGAGGCCATCGAGAACGCCCTCCCCATCGTCGCCACCCAGGAAACCCGGGGGAGCTCACATCAGGCGTCGCCGGCTAGTTGCAAAGGTCGTACCACAGCCCAGGGCATGAGGCAGTACCGCCGGTAGGCGAGGCCCAGATTGTTTAGGGTTTTAAAGGTAATTACCAACACCTTGAATCGAGTCCAGAAGACAATAGGCAGCCAGTGCAGAGAACGGAGTACTGGCAAAACGTGCTCGCGATGACCCGTCCTCATTAGAAGACGGGCCGCCGCATTCTGCACCAGCTGCAGTCTCCAAACTGTCACCAGCGGTAGCCCCACGTAGAGTGCGTTACAGTAGTCCAATCTCGAGGTGATGAAAGCATGGATGATGGTGGCCAGGTTAGAGCCCGAAACGTATGGCCATAGCCGACGTACCAGATGTAATTGGCGAAAGGTGCTCCCCGCCACAGCTGCCACCTGGGAATCCATGTGGAGCTGTGAGTCAAGAAGATTCCCCAGACTATGAACCTGGGTGGCTAATGGGGGGCAGACCCCATCAATGACATGAGCCACCACCCTCAGCCTTCCCCAACAGCATCACCTCAGTTTTGTCAGGATTCAATTTCAGACGGCTCGGCCTCATCCAATCCCCCACAGCCGCCAAACACTAGGTAAGCACTGAGACTGCCGGGTCTGGGTCTTCTGGAAAAGAGAAGTAAAGTTGTGTATCATTGGCGTACTGATGACAGCATATGCCGAACCTTCTCACAACCTCACGTGACGGCTGCATGCACACGTTGAACAGGAGAGGGGACAGAATAGAACCCTGTGGGATGCCACACGTAAGGTCCCGGGGAGATGATGAACACTCCCCTAGGACCACCCGTTGAGTTCTCCCAGCCAGGAATGAGCGGAACCATTCAAAAACAGCTCCTCCCATCCCAGCCCGGTCCCGCAGATGAGTCACCAACATCTCGTGGTCAACGGTATCAAATGCTGCCGACAGATCTAGTAAGATCAGAAGAGATGATCTGCCCTGATCTAATTCATGGTACAGGTCGTCAACCAAAGCCACAAGCACAGTCTCAGTGCCAAACCCAGGACGAAAGCCGGACTGCGAGGGATACAGAAAAATGATCCCATACAGATGCCCCTGAAGCTGCTGAGCCACCACCCAATTCAATAACCTTCCCTAAAAAGGAAAGGTTAGAGACTGGCCGAAAGCTGGCAGGGGAGTCAATGTCAAGAGATGGTTTCTTGTCCAGAGGCCGCACCACCGCCTCTTTAAGGCGGTCCAGCACTCTGCCCTCCCTAAAGGAGACATTGACAACCCCGGCCAGCAATGGCCCTAAGGTCTCCCGGCAGGCCTTAAACCAGCCAGGACGGGCATGGATCTAATTCACAACAGCTGGCTCTAACTGTCCCAAGGACATCAGCCACATCAGTGGGCAACACCCACTAAAATTGATCCCACAAAATTGGACCAGGCAGGGTTTCCATAACCTCAAGTTCACTACCTGCTGGAAGTGCGGCATCGAAATCGTGATGGATCCAAGTGATTTTATCCACAGACATAAGAAGTGCCATACTGGGTCAGACCAATGGTCCATCTAGCCCAGCATCCTGTCTCCAACAGTGGCCAATCACGGTGGCTTGGGAGAAGCACCCAACAGGTCACAATGGGGGATCCATTCCCTGTTGTTTTCCCCCAGCTCCCGTCATGTTCCCTGATCCTATCTGGCTAATAGCTGCTAATGGACCTATCTGACATGAAGTCAACAAACATGTCACAGATTCCAGTTCTAGGCAGAGAGAGGCCGGACTGACCAGCCTCTGCACCACCCAGAAAAGCTCAGCTGGACGTGACTCTGCAGATGCTATGAGGGTAGCAAAGAACTCCTTCTTTGCTGCCTGCGCAGCAACAGCATAGGCTTTTAAACTAGCTTTATGCTGCAATCGGTCAGTTTCAGTACGAGTACAGCACCACCGTCGCTCCAACCGCCACCCCTCCTGCTTCATCCGCCGCAGATCCTCTGTAAACCAAGGGGATCTGCATTGTCGACATCCAGGAAGTGGATGCCTGGGAGCCGTTCGGTCAATGACCTCAGTCAGCAGGGTGTTCCAAAAAGCTACGAGATCATCGCGCGAACGGTCATCAAGATTGGGAGGTAATTTCCCTAGAGCATTCCGGAACCTCTCTGGTTCCATAAGTTGCCTGGGGCGAACCAACTGTACTGGTTCCGCACCCCTCCGGGGGCAGACATGCACCAGGAGACTGGCCCGGAAGAGATAATGATCCGATCATGACAAGGGTACTGTTGACACATTCCCCACCACCGGATCCCCCGCCTCTAAGTCAGTGCAGAACATCAAATCGAGGGTATGACCTCCATCATGTGTTGGGCCCACAACCTTCTGAGACAGTCCCATAGTTATCATGACGACCATGAACTCACGCTCTGCTCCCCCAAGATTGGTGTCAGTGTGGATATTGAAATCCCCAAGGACCAAAGCCCTTGGAGATTGCAAGACCACCTCCAACACCAATTCAGCTAGTGCGTGTAGGGAGGCTGCTGTACAGGTAGATGCACAGTATACCAGCAACAGCCCTAATCGGTCTCCCGCCAAATCAATCACAAGATGGATGCCCTGTATACCAGAGCATTGGATATCTCCTCACAGACCAAGTATCCTTAAAAATAATGGCTACACCGCCCCCCCGTCCCTCTGCTCGGGGCTGATGCTGTACAGAGTACCCGGCTGGAACAAGGTCAGCCAAAACTGGCCACGACTAAGCATCCAGAATTAAATAATGGATTGTTATAACTTCATTAATAACCGACCTCGCGTTAATCAGCAGCAGCCCCAGGCCTGGGGCCCTCCCATCCTCTAGCACCACACCACCTGTTCAGGGGCCAGTGAGAGGAAGAGGCCCCACGTATCTGTCCCTTCTCACTGCTGTTACCAGCCTCCTGAAGAGACCAGAATTACTCCAGCCCATCATGACCCCAACGGCTGAGGAACCCCACCCCAAGCACACAGACCTGCCTCTGCCTCCCCCACCCCCACCCCCGTGGCTTCCCTGCCTGGCCCATGAGGGAGACCCCATCCACCCCACCTCCCTTCCCATGCCCAACCCACCCCCGCCCCCACCTCTCACAGAGGGACCAAAAAACCCCAACCCAGTCAGGTCAAACCCCCCCTTACACAGGGGGGACAAACCCGACTCTCCCTAACCCAATCCCCCTCCCCCTCATATTAGGGATGGGAGTCATAACCCAATCACTCCCCTCACCCCCCACCCATCTCCCCCCAGTAACCCCCACAAATCCGCCCTATACCACCAGCCACCCCTATGTTGTTGCCAGCCTTCCCCAGCACCCCCTCATCCCCCACCCAAGGGCCGCAGCCCTTCAGTGTGGCCCTTAGGCGCGCGGCATGCGGCAGTGCCGAATCGGCCACTGGTTAACTCCCTCCCGCAGGAAGTCTAGTCCGGGGGTGGGGTGGAGGAGCCCCTGACCCCGTCCTCTCCCCGCCTATAAAGGAGGGGGGGGGGGAGATGAATAGTCCTGGAGGGGTTCAGGGGTCTCTCCCCCACTGCACGTCACTGGGGTTGTTGTGTTGGTGACCTAGACAAGGATCAAACTAAAAGTGCACCTGCAGGCAAGCAAGTCCCAAAAGGCCAGGGCAATGGCTGCTTTAAAGACTATCATTCAATTAACAGGAAATCTATAAATGATAAACAGTAAAAATGGAACTTTGATCTCCTGCATCTCAATCTAGGAACCTATCTCATGAACTGGGGGTGCCTGAGAGGGGGGCAGGAGGCAAACACTGTGGTGCAGCTGCATGTGCCAATTTTGGCTGATCTCGTTCCAGCCGAGTATGCTGTGCAGCATCAGCCTCGCGCCGGGGAGGGGGCGTAGCTGTGATTTTTAAAGAGACGTGGTCAGTTAGGAGGTATCAAGTTCCAGATACCACATGGAGGGCCTCGATCCCAGGGATGTTTGATTTGACTGGGGGCAATTTGGGGGTGCTGCTGTTGTACCAGGCCCCTTCCTGCCCAGCAGCATCCCTCTCCGCTCTAGCTGAGCTGGTCTCAGTGGTGGCGTTGGGCTCCTCTAGGACTTTGGTCCTGGGAGATTTCAATGCCCATACCGACTCCAGTCTTGTGGGGGCGGAGCAAGAATTAATGGCTGCCATGGCAACCATGGATTTGTCCCAAGTTGTTAGCTGCCTGACCCATGTGGGGGGGCACACCCTCGACCTGGTGTTCTGTTCTGGCCTTGAGACGGGTGATCCGGTAGTGGGGGATGTGTCAGCTATGCCCTTGTCATGGATGGATCATTACCTCCTTACGACCGGTCTCTTAGTGCGTCACCCCCAGAAGGGGAAGGTACCAGTTAGGATGGTCTGCCTTCGGAGGCTGATGGAACCTCAACGGTTCCAGGAGAGCCTGGGGGAGTTAACCCTGGACTCTGCCAGCCGCTCTGTGGATGAACTTGTCCAGGCTTGGAACATCTTGCTTGGGGAGGCCAATGACAGGGTGGCTCTGAGACATCCCCTGCCCCTGTCTCGACACCGCAGGGCCCCTTTGTTTACTGAGGGGCTGCGGAGTATGAAGCAGGAAGGCAAGCGACTAGAGCGACGCTGGCGTCGGACTCACGCTGAATCTGACCGACTTCTCCACAGGGCCCATTTGCGGTCCTACATTGAGGCTGTAGGGTGGCAAAGAAAGAATTTGCCAAAGAATTCTTTGCCACTCTCATAGAGTCGGCAAAGTCGTGCCCAGCGGAGCTGTTCCGGGTGGTGCGGGGGCTAGTCAGTCCAGCCTCCCTCCGCCTGGATGGGGACTTGTCCCAGGCCTGCTGTGAGGAGTTTGCAACCTACTTTGCAGACAAGATTGCTCAGATCCAGAGCAACTTCGACACTGGATTAGAGACAGTAGGAATAGAGCATGAGGTGATGGAGGCGCCGTCTGGTCCATCTTTCTGGGATGAGTTTCAGGAAGCGACGCCAGCCGATGCTGTGGAGATCCTGGGGTCAGTGAGGGCCACTAGTTGTGAATTAGATCCTTGCTCGTCCTGGTTGGTGAAAGCCTCCAGGGAGATATTGGGGCCAGTGCTGGCGGGGGTAGTCAACGTGTCCCTTCGGCAGGGGAGTTTGCCCCCCGGTCTCAAGGAGGCGGTGGTGCGCCCCCTGTTGAAGAAGCCATCCTTGGATGTGGATGCACTCGCCAGTTACTGACCCGTCTCTAACCTTCCCTTTTTAGGGAAGGTTATTGAATGGGCAGTGGCCTTGCAGCTCCAGGTTCACCTAGACAGCACCGGTTTTCTTGACCCGTTTCAATCAAGGGTTCGGACCGGCCATGGTACGGAGACGGTATTGGTGGCCTTGGTGGATGATCTCCGCCGGGAGATGGACGCAGGACGTTCAACACTACTGGTCCTGCTAGATCTGTTCGCCACATCCGATACAGTGGACCATGGGCTGCTGTTGAGACGGTTGCATGACCTGGGGGGGTCTGGATGGGACCACCCTTGGTTGGTTCCAGTCATTCCTCTCGGGGAGGACCCAGCGGGTTGTCCTGGGAGCAGAAACATCTAGCCCCTGGGCCCTAGACTGTGGCATTCCGCAAGGTTCAATCCTGTCTCCTTTATTGTTTAATGTATATATGCAGCCCTTCATTTCATTTCATTCATTTCATTTATTAGATTTCTATACCGCCCCTTCCTGCACAGCAGCTCGGGGCGGTTTACAACAGTAAAAACATTTAAAACCATTTTAAAATACAACCATAAAACATATAATAAAGCTAGTGGTATATACAAATAAATAAACAGGTGGGGGATTAAAAATCACCCCCCCCC
>QEPC01014446.1:1836172-1858766 GCA_003113815.1 Sphenodon punctatus | reverse complement strand
GGGGGGGGGGGGTTAAATTTGTTTGAATAATAATATTGTAGATTTGTAATGTGGTTTTATATTGTTGTAAATTGTTTTATTTTGTGTTGGAAGCCGCCCTGACATGCCGTAGGCATGAGGGGGCAGCATATAAATGCAATAAAATAAATAAAGAAATAAATAGTCAATAAATAATGTCGCCTTTTGGCCACTGTTCTGGCTGACTGTGCCAGTAAGGACCAGGGTGGGGTAGGCAGGGTATAGCTTCCTCATCTCCCTGGCTCTTACTTCCAGCCCACTCGCCACTGCTGGGATCGAACCCTAGTCTCAGCAGCTAGCAACCCAGCCACTAGACTAACATGTCTCTCTACAGCTGAATATATAACAAGAGTTTTTGTGATTTCATCTATGGGATAGTCAGTGCAGCGGTCAGGGCAGGAAACCACCCATCCAGATTATTTCTGCTTTTTGTTTGCAACCCTGCAATGGTCAGTATCAGCCTTTTCCTGGTCTTTCACACTTCAGGGTGTGCACACAGACTATTTCCTGGGCTTCAGCCCCCTCCTGAATTTAATTGTCGGGGCTGAATTCTGTCAAGCCCCCCGCCCCCGCAACACAAATTAAGCTCTGGATTGGGCCCTGACTTGCTTCTGATACTGCTGCTGAGTTGGCCCTACCGCCTCTTTAAATGAGGATGCTTATGAAAAATACATGTTGCAGGGCTGCATTGGGTCCAGTGCAGCCCTGCACCATGTATTTTTCATAAGCATCTGCTTTTAAAGGGGAGGAATGGCCACCCTTACTGCTGCAGCTCAGCCACTCCACATCCTGGATTATTAATTAATTATTATCACTAAATATCGGTCCCAGATCAAAATGTTTGAGACCCAATGCCAGGAGTATGCCAGTTCCATCAGACAGAGGTTCTGTAGTGTGGAGAAATACGTGCTTGACTGAGGCCTGACTCACTCGCGCTTGCAAATGAATGGTGAGAGTTTGCAGCATTGAAGCCAGCCTGCTCCCTACAATTGCAGCCGATGAATTTCTAAACAAACTTCACGGCATGGTGCTGAGCGAATGCCAAAATCAGAGGAGTTTCTCCGCCGGCAGTGGTTGCAAGAATCAGGCTGAGAATGAAAATGCTTTTCTGTTAATTGAAGGATAGTCTTTAAAGCACCACCTGTGCCCTGGCTCTTTTGGGAGTTGCTTGCCTGCATCGCCAGTTGAGAAAAGATGAATAAGTTATGATTCGCTCTCTGACAGAGTTCCTTTGAAAGCAGCTCCTTTGTGCTGTGCGATGGCAGGTTCTATAGCAGCGGCAGCATCAAGCCAGCCAGCCAGCCAGCCTAATTCCCCTCCAGGCCTGTGAATGCTTTGTCAATACACATAACCCCTCCTCTCTTTCTCCAAAACAGGATGCTTTCATTGCAGGTTAACTCAAAGGTGAGTCTGTGGCAATATTGTTTCTTAGAAGGAAACACAAAAGCTGAGTGTGGCAATATTGTTTCTTAGAAGGAGACACAAAAGGTGAGTCTGTGACAATATTGTTTCTTAGAAGGAGACACAAAAGGTGAGTCTGTGACAATATTGTTTCTTAGAAGGAGACACAAAAGGTGAGTCTGTGACAATATTGTTTCTTAGAAGGAGACAATAGTAAAAGGGAGACTTGGTGTTCGGCAGAAATACTTTTCTCTCCCACACCTACCAGTTAAATGGATTTAAGTAGGGACTCCAACAAGCTGGAGAAAAAGGAACAATCAGACAGGAGACGTATACATGTATATTTAGACCCAAAGGAATGCAACCTTCACCACTGGCAACCACAGCTATACGCAAAGTATGCACTGGGCATAGGACGAAAGGGAGCAGAGCCTATGCCAGGACGGCATCAACAGCAGGCACCCCATTAATGTGAGGATGATATCCTGTTAAGAGTCTTCTTGTTTAACAATACTGTCTAGCCTTGCAGAGTACATGTGTTGTTCCATATATCCAGGAGGGGCAATCCCCACCAGACATCAAAACAGACATAGTCTGGGCACAGTCTCCAATAAACAACACCCAACTCCCTCCATCTCCAGACTCCTTTTTAAAAACCCACCAAACACAACAATCAGCCACAACTCCAGCCCGCTACAACAATCCCTGCAAAGACTCTTGCAAAAAATAAGGAACTGTTTTCATGGCTACAGAGGGCAGAACTAGACATAATGCTGCCGCTGCAGTTGGGGGGTTCGCTGTCATCAATATGGAGACAACACCCAACTGTATCTTTTTCAACCAACCCAGGCCCTGCTGTCTCGTTGCTGTCCCAGTGCTTGGGCCACTGTGGGGGGCTTGATGAGGTTGAGCTGATTGAAACTCAATTCTGACAAGACAGAAGTGACGTTGGTGGGCAGAATCTATGATCCGGCAGAGGGGGAAACCCTCTTTATTGGGGGGGGGGGGCACCCTCCATTGGCTCCATCTGTGCGGAGCCTAGGGGTGGCTCCTGGACTCACAGCTGCACCTGGATTCTCAGGTGTTGGCTGTGACCAGGGCCGCCTTTCACCAATTACATCTGGTGAAGAGGCTCCACCCATATGTCTAGGACTCTGATCTCACCACCATCATTTATTTATTTATTTTTATTTATATTTATTGGCCACCCCCTCATGCCTACGGCATCCCGCGGCGGCTCACAACAAGTAAAACTATAATAAAAACTCATAAAAACATCATCAGATAAGAATAATTAAAAAGTAATCCCCCCCCATCATCCACGCATGCATCACCTCAATGCTGGACTATTGTAATGCACTCTATGTGGGGCTGCCCATGGTGATGGTCCGGAAACTACAGCTGGCGCAATGCGGTGGCTCGACTGTTGACCAGGACGGGCCACAGAGAGCACATTCATCCAGTGTTCCGGGCATCGCACTGGCTGCCTATTGTCTTCCGGGCCCAGTTCAAGGTGCTGGTTTTGACCTTTAAAGCCCTACACGGCCCGGGCCCCGCTTATTTGAGGGACCACCTCATTCCTTGGACCCGAGTGACCCCTGTGGTTGTCCAGGAACGCCCTCCTGAAGGTCCCACGCTATCGGCCGGTCCGTACGGACAGGCGGGTGTTCGCGGTGGTCACACCATCGCAATGGAACGAGCTCCCGGCAGAGATGCGCCTTAGCTCGGGTCTCCTTGCTTTCCGGCAGCAATACAAAACTTGGTTATTTCGCCAGGCATTGGGGGGAGGCGGGTAGTTTAATAATGCCAGACCATGCTATATTGATATTTTAATATGTATATTTATATTACTGTTTTATTGCTTTATAGTGTTCGCTGACCCAAGTTGCCATTGGTTATAAAAATAATAAAATAAATTAAATAAATGGGCTAAAATTACAGAAATGTAGATTTTAATTAAATATCAGGGGAAACCTCAACAGTAACAGCTCTGCAGCTGTGGAATCAGTTGCTTAGGGAGGTTGTAGGCTCTCCGTCACTGGAGATTTTCAAAAAGAGATTGGACGGCCACCTTTTGGAGATGGTGTAGCTGTCATCATCCTGTATTCTAGTTGATCCTCGAGGCCCCTTTCAACTCAATGATTTTATGATTATGCCCGATGCCATGGCTTCCAGGGCCATGCCTTCAGGGGTAAGAGGTGAACTCTCTCCATACATTCATCCTGCCTCCTCCCCTTCAGATCCCTCCTGAAAACCTACCTCTTCTATCAGGCTTTCCCTAGCTCCTCGTCCTCTCTCCCCTGTAACCCAGCTAAGCCCGTACACCTGCAACATTGCAACTTCTTGGATGTATTCCTCTGTCTCCCTCTGCCCCGCATCTCTTCTTGTTCCCTCCCTTGTCCCTTAGTCTGTACGTCCACTGAGGCAGGGACCGGACTACCATTGTTGATTGTAAAGCACCAGGTACATTGCTTGTGCTCTATAAATACATTCTGCACAAGTAGCCATGGCTGTTTTTTGCCTCCACCGCCACCCTTTAAGTTTTTCAGCACCATAGCTCTCTGTTAGCCCAGAAGAGCCCTATCCTGACATTTTGTCAAGACGGCACTAGGCCCCCGTGTCATTTCCGCCATCTCTAGGTTGGATTCCCCAGACTGTGGCAGCGGCCGCTTGCTCTTAGCCCAAGCGACTTTTTAAATTTTAATTAGAGGTTATATATACACATTTCTGCACACAAAGCTCCTGTCGAAGGTGTTGCCATGGTATTTCTTCAACAATAAGGAAGACTCCCATCCCCCCCTCCAAATATAATTGTTCTAGATGCAATTCAGCTACTCGCTTAAATGTCAGGCTGAAAGCATCAACGTTTAGCTACCGTATTATTCACGCTTGACATAAAGGAACAAAACCACCAGTTAATCATCTCAATTCATCAAAGGCAAAGCCAGGCATATTTTTTCATTCATAGGGTATTAATGAATAGGTGACACTGCTGTTCATCTCATTTATTATCCATTTTTATCTACTGGGGGGTGGCAGCAGGGAAGAGACCGGGGAAAGTTCATCTCAATAAATGGACTGACTGGTTCCTGAATTTTCTATCACTATGAATAAAGCGAAGGACCGGAAAAGGATGATTTGCTGAAAAGATATTGCAGGAGGGGCAAGATGAGTACTGTACATCCTAAATGTCATTGTCGATGAAGCGATGTCTGCCTGAGGACGCTTTTAAACAAGCAAGATGATGAGCCGAGGGTCCGTGGCTGCAGCATGGCACTGCCGGGGAGCAGTCACGCGGGTGGAGTGCGTGGGGAACGATTCAAATGGGTGGTTCCCAGCGTGGCTACCGGAGCCACCCCAGAGGCAGCTGCCATGTACTCCCCCTGCTATGGACCAAGGGGGCGAGGGGAAATATAGACCAGGCTGGCTTTTACAAGTGCCATGTCTCTGGCACGAGCACTGGGGAACCCGGAATCTGCAGCCCTCCTGGCCAGTTTTCGTGACTTGCAACGGCTGCTTCCCTCACCCACAATGTCTTTGAGCAGCAGAACTGTTCACCGGCGTGGTTGGTTACCACCATTCATACGGGCAGGGGGTTGTGGTCGTCCATTGCCCTAGAGCTATTTGGCTTGTCCTGCACAGAGTGCTCCAGATTTCCCAGCAGTGCTTCGTGTATGGCCATGAGCGGGTGCTCTGTGGCTCATGGAAGCGTGCATCCAGCTGCCCCACCTTCAGACAGGCGGTCAGCTCCGTGGCTCCCGGGGGGGCGGGCAGGGTAGCATCTTTGTTTTAAAACACCCTTTGTCTGCAGCCAGCCTGGAGTACTGCTCTTGGAGGCGTGCAATTTCCCTTCCTTCTCATTGAGGGAGTCCATCTTAAAGCCCTATAGTGGCAACTTTATCATCAACATTAGCTATTGCACTACCGCTCCTTTTAACAAGATAGACTGAGAACGGGAAATCTGCAAGACCAGATCCAGGCAAGGGCAGATGGTGCGACGGCTAGGATTGCCACCTAACTTTGGCCCCGACATTCCCATAGGCTAAAATGGGAGTGGAAGGGTCAATCTGCAAGAGGAGGCATGTGTACAACTAGTAGCACTATGGAAATTATTATTATTAGTAGGCAACCCTAGTGACTGTACGGGCTCCCATGTGCCGGGAGCATTCCATTTGGGTTCCAGTACACACGGTCCATGAATTAACTTGAAATGACAATATGAGGGCGAGAAGCACTGGTGTAAAATATGGCCCCACAGACCCTCAATCATGGGGAGCTCCAGTCTATGGAGGGTCCCCCCCAAAAAACACATTCCCATCCCCTGAAGGGGATGTTATGTTTAATTGAACATCTAAAATGAAATATGGTAACGTACCTTTTTCAAAGACAGAAATGAGGAACCTTCCCCACCCAGGGGCCACTTTGGAAATTAGTACAAGCTCTGAGGGCTGCATAGAAGTTGGGGGCAGAGGTATACTCAGGAAGAGGAGGGTCCAGATCATGGGTCCATGCCATGGATCTGTCCCCTCGCCTTGGGTGCCTGCCCTTGTCTCTGCTCCTTTCCCCTGAGCTCAGTCTTTTAGTGCCTGGGGGTAGAAGCTGGATCAAGGCAGGGCCAGATCCAGGCACTGAAAACAGACAAAGTAAAAAATTAGCCATGGGCCACATTTGCACCCCCCTCCCCCAGCAGCTGAGGTTCCCCATCCTCACTCCATTCTAAGAGAGGAGTCAAAAACATTCCTATGTTAGGAGTAGGGTGGCCATACCTCCCCTTTAAAAGAGAACACTTATGAAAAATACATGGTGCAGGGCCACACTGGAACCACTGCAGCCCCGTAACATGTATTTCCCCCTCTTTAAAAGGGGAGGTATGGCCACCCTAGTTAGAAGGGATCCCAACTTCCTTGGATCCAACACCGAAAAGTAGCAATTGACAAAGAGAAAAAGGAACACAGAAGGGAAAAGAGAAGACATCAAACCACAGGAAAAGTGAAGGAAAAATAGAGAAAGAAGCTGGAGGATGGGGAAAGAAGAGATATAAAGTGAAGCTAAAACAGTGGGTGAGAACAGGCATGCACCGTAACTCCACTTTAACATTTCTTATGCATGTTGCAGAGCTGTATTGGTGCCCTATGCAGCTCTGCAACATGCATAAGAAATGTTAAAGCAGAGTTAAATTGGAGTTAAGGTGCATATCTGTTTTCCCCCAGTGTTCAATAGCTGGAGAATTGTGATGAAAGTAATAAATAATTGTAGGCTGCGATCCACAGGCCAATTACTCCCTGTCAGCTTCAACGGAACTTCTCCAAAGAAAGAGGGTTGTGGGTTGCAGCCTTGGTTTGTAACTTATAAAGGCTCCCCGGGCAGCTGGGCTTCCAAATCCCATTTAACTTTTAATAGAAAGCGAATACCAAACCCTTAGTGGCCCCCTTCAGAGCCCCAAATTCAGTGACTTAGCATTGACTAAATCCTGTGTAGAGCAGATCCAAGTTGTATGGACAAAAATACTCAAAAATCATCTTCATTTCAACAACAAAAAGTTTGCTTTGTGTTCTACAATTTTCTCCATTTTACATATTCCCAAAACATTTTGACTGTCAAAAAACAAAGATCCTGGTTTGTAGGGGGAGGAAATGTAATCAGCACCAAATATTAATTTACTTATTATTTTTTTCAACGCAAGTCTCCATAAAATTGTATTTCTCCCTACAATTCCTGGATCTGGCCCATGACTCCAGTATCTCCCCTATGCACCGAAAGACTGCGCTCAGGGGAAGAGGGTGGAGAGAAGGGCTTACACTCAGATGGAGCCATGATCTGTCTGGATCCTCTCCTTCTCCCTAATTTCTATAAAAAACTGTTAGCAGGGGGCCGGTTGGAAGGTCAGTTTTTTTGGTCCTGTGCACCCTTCATGGGGAAAACATACGACCTATTGCAAAATGTTCATGTACTCATAGGCTTTCAAAAAACGTTGGTTCCAACCCTGCAGTCATGGCAGAGGGGGTGGGTGGGGATTCTCTCTCTAAAAATAAGTAAAATATAGAATGCCAGGAAACCCTGCCATGTTGAGTATCAACCGAAAGCTCCTGACCCTTAGGTTATTAATAAATCATATAATTTCACTTTTGACCTCATGTGATCATAAAAAAGGTCAAGATGGCACATAACCAAAATGTATGTATAGAGTTTATGTAGGAATTAAGAGGAAAATACTGAATTTTTATGAGGCTTCTGTTATTTCAGATGTTTACTAATAATTCACAGATTACAGATTTACAGGTTATTTTTGCAAATACAAGCTTCACACAAAATTTAACCTAAGTGAGCAATATCAATAACTACGCTTGAAGTCTATGCCATATCTGAGTCTGTATCAGTATCATCTGCTTGAATGGGCTTTCTGTTTAAGAATGCTGCTTCAGCTTGATAAACAAGCACAAAGTTAACAAGAAGTAAGGTTATTTCTGCTGCACTTGCACCGTGCAGACCCACACTTGGTTTTTGAGGAACCACATTTTACAAGCTCAGCTATACCGTCTGGTGCTGGTGGAAGAGTAGACATCACTGGTACAAACCGATTCTCAACTACTTGCCAACCATAATACTCAGGATTTAGGTCTTTAGGATTTGCTTGGTGCTAAGCCCTTAGGATAGCCTGAACAAGGGAATCTTTTGTTGGTGACAGTTTTTTCTGCCTGACAGTTTTTCCTTGTAAAACATCCACCATCTCAACTCTAATTGTAGTTAGTTTAGTGGAAGGTGCATAGATTCGGCAAACAAACTTACTGAGCTGAGATATGTCCGATTCCTCCAGGGTACATTGAGATGCTAACTTCACAAAAGCATTCAAAACACTGTCATCAGATTGCTCAAATATCTTCCAAGATGGTTTTCTTTTTCAATAGAAACATCCAGAATTATCTTCACCTGTGAATGCGTGAATACCCAACAGAGCAGTGGCTAATAATCCACCAATTGCATTGTAAACGTTTATGATGGGGATTGTCCTTGACTTATCACCCCCTTCCAGTAACAAATTTTGTATTTGGACAAAGACTTGGATAGTGATGACTGGCTAAGACAAACACATCTGTGTCTGGTGAAAGTGTGTCAGTTTTGGTAGCTCCTCTTTGTGTAGCATCATATGCATGCAATATTTTAGTATCCGCTTCCTCTTGAGAACTGGCTAGTTGATCAACTGCAAATCTGGTTGCTTTCACTACATTAGAATACACAACTGCAGTCTGTTGGTCTTTGTCAATTGACTGTTCTACGATCAAGTTTGAAAGGTACACAGTCAGTTCTTGTTTAGTTTTAGCGTGTGCTAACAGTTTTGCCATTCCAATATGCCCTATTGATGTGCTATCACAAATTTAATATGCAACTGATTCTGAACCTTTTGTGCGATGTTCTCATGATGCATTCTTCAAGGACATAGATATGTCATATCTATCAAAAACATGAACTTCATTGTACGCCCCATACTTCCTCTCTATACATTGAATAAAAGAACGAGCTAGTTGGCCACATGCCTGTATACAAGGTTCTTTATGAAAACAGTTCAGTCATTCCATTGATAATTGTAATAGCGTGCGGTATCTTGTCTGAGTCCTCGGACCCAATGACAGTTTCTGTACTTGCTTCTTTACTTTCGTCTTCCAGAATCTTCAAGACAGCGTGCTCTTGTTGAAGCAATGATGCATGGATCCATCTGCAGCGAAGAGTGAGCTTAACACAACTGAAAATTTATATAATCCTATTGACTTTTTCAGGTCAATTCCAGGATGAGACCTTGCAACCACCAAGGTTCAAATAAGCAATGAGTTAGTCTCCTTCAATTCCACAACTGATTTTCAGTTTCACTTTTACTTCCTTGCCCATATCTTTCCACATCTTCAATTTCAAATTAGGTACATTGACTACATTCTGCTGTATTCCGTTTGCTACAAACAGCGCATACGTTTGCTTTCCAACTTCATTTCTTCTAACTATGGCAGCTTTCACTTGCTCGGTTATTATGGTCTTTGTTACAAGATTAATTAACTGTTCTGTATCATCTTCAAATGGGTTTGTTGATTCTTTAAAATAGTTGAAAAGTTTCAGTGTATTGTCACCAATTCTCTAACGTTGCCAGGTTCAGCTCATGGTGCCGTTCCTTTCCTGGAATGTTTAGGTCTGCCATATCACATGCTTCACTGGCTAACCTTGCCATTTCAGGTACAATTAGAAATAATCTTGCACGGGCGCTGGGATTAAGTGTTATACCAGTAATTCCTCCACATACTATCATGCTGCGGTTGACTTTCTCCAAAGCATGATCACCACCATTTGAGCAGGATGGCACTGTGTTCTTGTTGACTACCCAGTTTCCTTATTGAAATTCTGCTAGAATTTCTGGAGCAGCTACTCAGTTCATTCTTCTCAGCCAAATATATTGGAATGGATCTTGCATAGTTTCGCTTGTCATGGGCAAAAAAGTATTTTGTCAGTGCATCAAGTGAGCTAAGGTGTAAATCCCAATTTCCAGTTCTAACAATTCTGATAAAAACACAGAGTTCTACCACCATCTGCATGTACTGCAAAAGTGCATAGAAGAGTGGTTTTGACAAGCCTTGTTCCTCAAATTTCTGTAGTTCCAGAATAACAACTTCAGAATTCAATGCATCTACCACTTCATTACGAATAGCTTGAACTGCTTTAGTGTCTTGCTCTCCATAGGCTTTATTCAAGTGAGTGAGTAACTTTCTCCTGAAGTTGTTCCTTAACAGCAGGACATTTGTTTAAAAATGCCTCAAAGAACAGTTTGTAGAGCACTTCTAATGCAGTTAAAATGGGCATGTACACCTCTTTTGACATGTTTTCCCTCTATTTGCTAAACTACTTGGCTACTGTACAGTGTACTGGCAGAATTTCAGTACAATACTGGCTATCACTTGATCCTTGTATTTTGGAGCCAAATTCTGCTGCAGATGATGGTGTCTGATTTTCACAAATTGATTGTCCAAGTGTTGTTGTTCTGGCAAGTAGCCACAGTGCATCATAAACACTGACCAAACAGAAGGTGTCAGTTGCAGATGGTTTAAATGATGGACGGTGCTGTGTGTTTGGGTTTTGGAGATTTGGGCATATGACAAAGTTTCAAGACAGTCACTATTTCGGGTAAGTCTTCAGTCATGAGAGTCTTCTTACAGCTTCCCTCTACAAAAAGGTTTTGCTGCTTGTCACTGGGTTCCATTCATTGGTACATCGTCAAAGCTGTTATATGGGAAGTCCCTTTGCCATCAGATGTATCTTCAAGGCAATCCACACTGTCCATGGCAAAGAAAATATGACATACCTTTATAAAACTTAAAGGAATGAACACACCATCATTTTCAGAAACATTCTAAAGTATGCTCTCTACCAACCGTGTTTCTAGACAAAGATGATGTCCATATGGTACACTGAGACCGAATGAATGTAGATGTTCTATGGTTTTCTTACTATGGGATGAATGATGAATAGCAATTCCCACAGCAACTTGGCGGAGAACAACAGTTGATGATCACATGATGCTGTAATCTTTCCTTGTAATCTGCCTATCTGTTTTTTACCAGAGAGAGAGTCATTTGACACAGGGTCAGCACATCGTTGTCTATTTGTAACCTTTTACTGTCTCCCGTCACTTACTTTTGGACTAGCAACTATCCACTTGAAGAAAGAGTATAGCATGTCAGGCATGGGTCTTTCACTGAAGTCCTGTAGTGATCCAGTGAATTGCCACTTCTCAGCATTCAAAATTGCTCTTCTAAGGGTGACAGCTGCTTGAAGGAGGCATTTCATATTAGTCTCATGACTGTCATGACTGCAATACTCATAGCATGGTCTCGTGTTTTCTTGAGACTGATCTGTTCTGGTTGGTTTTTTCGAAGGGACTTGTAGAATTCTACACCAGGGATTTCATCAACTATCAGTGACTGTTCTCCTAGTACCTGCTTCCCCAGCAGGTCTTCCGCTGGCTTCTTATGTTATAGTATTATATAATGTAGTAGTTCTACAATTAAGATATTTAAAATGTACTGCTTTTAAATTATTAGTTCTTAAACTTCTATGGGTTAAATGAGATCGATATTCAGTTACCACACTGATATGTTATCTGTGTGTCAGGAGCTTCAATTAGACACCCAACAGGACATACATTTTGGTTATGTGACATTTTGACCTTTCTAATGATCACATGCGGTCTAAACTGAAATGTTATGATATATCCATGATCTAGGAGGCAAGAGCATTTGTGTGATGCCCAACATGGCAGGGTTTCCTGGCATTATATATTTTACCATTTTTATTTATATTAACGTTTATACCTCACCCCCTCCCGCCAACAGACAGCTCGGGGCGGCTTACAAACTACTTATTTTTAGGGAAGGAATCCCCACCCACCCCCTCTGCCGTGACTGCAGGGGTGGAACCAAAGATTTTTTGAAAGCCTATGAGTACATGAACATTTTGCAATAGGTCGTATGTTTTCCCCACAAAGGGTGCATGAGATGCCTCCCAGGCCCCTTACTATGGGCAAAAAAATTTAACCAGCTGAAATTCTGTCCTTAGTCTTTGTATAAAACTAGCCACCAACAGCTGGGCACCAGTGATCTACCATGGACTGAAAGTTACTATGTAGCCTAAGGGATAAGTTGTTGGACTTTGATTGAAGAGACCAGAGTTCAAGTCCCATTTTAGCCATAAACTCACTGGATCCCAGGGGACAATTCGTTCTCTCTCTAGGCTTCAGTTCCTCACCTGTAAAATGGGGAAAACAGCCTTGTGTCGTGGAGGTGAGCTAGATAAGGATAATAAAGCATTTTGAACCCTGGAGGTGGTCTACCTCTAGAGCTACCAAGATGATTAGAGGGATGGAGGACTTTCTATATGAGACAAGGCTGAAGGAGCTTGGATTATTTAGCCTATCAAGAAGGCAGCTGAGGGGAGATAGGATTACATTGTATAAATGTATCAGGGGAGCTAACGCAATAGAAGGAGATTTGTTCAAATTAAAAGGGAGCATGGGCACAAGAACGAATGGATACAAGCTGATTATTAATAAGTTTAGGTTACTGGAATAAGCTTCCAGGGGCAGTTGTGGGAGCAAAGAATCCGAACAGCTTCAAAATGCAGTTGGATAAATTTATGGCATCTATCTTGTGAGGAGTTTTTTTTATTATTTGATGCTACAGGACATGTCTCGCGCGTTTGGGAAATCTGGATTCTTCTTTTTCTAAAATTATTTCCTCTTATTTCAGGCATAGGTTGGTCCCAGTCTCTACTTGTAGCTCTTGGTGGGATTTCTCTGTGCAGATGGCTGGGGTGTGGCAGGTCCTGCAGGAGGCAGGACTTAATGACTCTTGAGGTCCCTTCCAGCCTTTGACTCTAGTCCATGGGCCACATTTGGCCCAGGGCTGCTTTTTAATTGGCCCGTTTTCAATTCCTGGATCTGGTCCAGTTCCTTCCCTCATGCACTGAAAAAATGAGCTCCGGGGAAGGGGTGGAGATGAGGGCTTGTACTCAAGGACAGGCAATGGATCCATGATCTCTCTGGATCCTCTCCCCTCCTCCCATCCTGATGCATCACTGCCCGCAACTCCTATGTGGCCTGAGGTGCTTGTACTCATTTTCAAAAGGGGCCCTCGGGAGAGAAAAGTTCTCCCACCCCTGCGCTACATAAATGATTAATAATAATCCAGCAACCATAATTCAAGTCAGAATCTGGGCTTCTCCACTGAGTGAAGCAGGCGGGCGTGCACACCCACACACCCACACCTGCTCTTCAATCGACACTAAGAAATCTCAGGATCCAGTAGTCTTAAGGATTATTTCACTTTGCGAAGCACATAACCCCCCCCCCCTCCCCGTTACATAACAGCCCAGTATGAAAATCTTCTCGCAAGGTCCACAAACATTATACTAACATAACAGACAGAAAGGGAGAATTTACTTCATAAAACCTTGAAGCATGGGGGGGGGGGGCCGCGGGAGGGGCAGAGAAGAATAGAAGAAAGCTGTGTCCGAGAAAGCCTACGTACGCAGAAATAAATGCAGTTCCAGCTTGTAACCGAGTCAGCGTATTATTTATTTTTTAAAATCCTAAAGATTACTAGAAATTTCCCAGAAGGAAAAATATTTAAAATTGTTTAAGAAGCTTATACTGGAGGCTGCTGTTATAATTCAGCAAGCCAGCTCTGTCCCCAATGCCACGATCAATTGAGAGTCATGATAGGATTAATATTATTAATCCTGTCGTTATAATATATTTATGGTACCCTGCGTGTTAAGTCGTAGAAGGAGACCACCAAGCGAATTCAAGCACAGCCTCGGTGTTTAATTATCCTAGCAGGTGGAACGATTTCACAATTTGTATCCTGTTTACTCAGAAATGTTTAGCTAACGAGCCAAGGTGATGCATCTGCCAAGCTTTCTTTTATATATAAAAAATAAAATAAATACACTCATTCTGATTTCTTATAGTATAAAATGCCTTACAGGGGGGGTGGAAAAAAATGAGCTGGCAAACTGGAAAAGCAATTTTATTTTAATCAAGCCCAGTGCCATGGTTCACTAGCATTTTGAACATATGCATTGTGATTTTATTTCTGTGGTTAAATTTAATAGCCGCACTTGTTAAAACTTCATTCCCTCACCCCACCCCACCCCCAGCCATCTCTATCCTGGGCATAAGCAAAGGAAAAGCCATCTGCAACACAAGGATACCAGAGGAAAAGCTAGTAATGGATTTGCTTTGCAGAGAAAGATTACGTAACTTTAATAGGAGCAGACAGGGTCAGTCTCAGAACAGCGGAGACTGGGCGACGGCAGAGGTGGGAAAATGTGGCCCTGTGGGTGGTTTAAATATCAGGAAAAACTTCCCAAGAGTAAGAGCTGTGCAGCACTGGAATAAGCTCCGTAGGGGGATTGTAGGCTCTCCATCATTGGGGTGGGGGGGGTGTCAAATCGAAGCAGGACATGCACCTGTCGGGGATGTTGTCGCTGTCTTCATCCTGCATCCAAGACAGGGGTTGGACTAGAAAGATGACCCTCAATATATCTTCCAACTCTAAGATACTATGATTTTATGCATCCCCTGTGGAAATGGAGGACATCATCCTCCCAAACGCATAGCTGTATGGACATTTTTTAATGCTATACTTACAGATATTTTAAGTGCTGCATATTATTATAATTATTATAAAGCATTTATATAGCACCAGCAATGTACCTGGCACTTTACAGAGAATAAGATAGACACGGGTCCCTGCCCGAGAGCTTACAATCTAAAGACAGGGGGAGGGGAGACAGGGAAGGGGGAACAGAGGGAGAGACAAGGGATGCAACATTCATGAGGANTATCTATTATTATTATTATAAGCTTTTATATAGCGCCAGCAATGTACCTGGCGCTTTACAGAGAATAAAATAGACACGGTCCCTGCTCAAGAGCTTACAATCTAAAGACAGGGGGAGGGGAGACAGGGAAGGGGGAACAGAGGGAGAGACAAGGGATGCAACATTCATGAGGATGCGAGAACTCGGATACACTTTCTTGGCTTGGTTACAGTAAATTAGGAGTTTACAGGTAACAGGTGGGGGATAATCCTGGGTGAGGATGGTTAGCAGGAGTTAGGAAGGGCGGAGCGGAAGAGGTGGGTTTTGAGGAGGGAGTTGAAGGTGTGGAGGGTGGGGGCAAGGCGGACGAGCTATGCCTAGTATGCCTAGTAGCACTATAGAAATGATAAGTAGTAGCAGTAGTAATGGTCGCAGCTACCCCACTATCCTGCAGGAAGGAGGTTGTCCTTGGTGCGCCACACCTGGGTGTGCGAGATCAAAGCCAGTCCAAGGTGGCAGTGCCAAAATGGCGACAGCTGGGATGGTGTGGGCAACACTTCATTCCAAAGAGAATCCGATCACAAAAGCACTCCCTTCCTTCTACCCTGCCACGCTCTCTAGAAACATCATGGAGACATGAAGGAACTAAATGAGTCCTTCACAAAAATCCATGTCTCTATGGTTCTGGAATGACCAAGAAACAGTAGTTGGTCTACAGTAGTAGACCAAAAAACAGCGTGCATCTCTAGATAGCAGTGACAACGTGCCAATGCTTATAGTAAACCCGTAAGGGTCTAAGTGCAGAACACCCATAGTAAATGGGAAACGGGAGGCATGTTTGCATGCCCATACATAAAGGCCAAGTGCGTTTAATGCCAAAAGCAAGTAGCTAGAATTACATCTAGTAACAATCCTTATGGGGGAGAAGCCATTGAAACAGCTTGCTGAAAAGCTTTTTCCTCTGGCAGATTCTGGCTGTTGTGCATGACAATGGGTAACTCTCAGAGAACAGATTGCTTGTTTGCTACTGATCACGTAACACGGGCCTCTGGGACTAGCTAAAAGGCACAAGCAAGCTTCGCACTTCAGCAGCATAAATACCCAACGTAAATCGTGCACCCTCCCCACGCTGCTTCCTGAGCTCCCCTCTCCTCCCTTTCCAACTAAGACAACACAGAGATTGGGACTTTTGGAGCCCCACACAATTAGTAATGAGAGGATATTTTAATGTGAGTGGACTAGGTAAGATATGTGCCTATTATCTTAAATACCCAATATAACAGGGGAGGGGAGAACCAGGACTCGCAGGCGGGCAGTTGAAGTATTATATTTAGACAGTATGTTTATGTTTATGTTTATGTACGTGTGGTATTATACTTATTTATTTATTTTGTAAAGGTCTAAGGCTAAACAATAAAAGATTTATTATTATTATTCTCCTCCCTTTTGTTTACCAGTAAGACACTGCACCTCCCGTAACCCCAAAGACCACCTGACAAAATCCCCAAGGAAACTGACTTGAAAGGCTCCTGAAGATAGAGGCCAAACTGGCTCAGTGCTCTGATGAACTTGTGGGTGGTCTCATTATTTACACACAGTCAGGGGTTTCGCTACCATGGAATGAAAGGGCTCAGGTGAGCCTGGGCCATAGAATCTGGGGGGCACCTTTGCCAGACAGCCTGGGCATCGCTACAAAATTCTCAGCATGGAGGGAGGAGAATGCAGGGCCAGCACTCTTCCCTCGTCTGCCCCCTCAGGCTGTCCTCTCCACAGCTGCCACTGTGCCCCAGTGACTCCCTGCCCTGGCTCCCGGATTAGAGGGTCTCCACTCTACCCCCTAGGGCGGCAAAATACCCAAGGCTGGCCCTGCCCCGTGAGCCACCTCTGTCCCAGGCTGGCCCTGCCCCGTGAGCCACCCGTGAGCCACCTCTGTCCCAGTAGCAGCAACTTGCAATGGGGCTCCTGCCTCGGGCCCCTTTAAAAGCAGCAGCGGCCTGAAGCAGCGGCTCCTGCCCCTCCAAGGTAAGGTCCCACACTTTCAAGATAAGTCCCACCCCCTTTTTTCACACTGGAGATCCTGCTGACTTGCCCCTTGTGGGACCATAATTAGTCTCTGGGCCCAGGCCACACATAGCCTTGCTCCTCCCCTACACAGGGGCATATAGGTTGTAGATAGAACGCCAACTTGACGGCGACGGTAGGCTGCATTCCACAACATTGTCTCATTGGACAGCCAGCAAACATTCTATTTATAGCACAAGAATTAAACTTATCAACACAAACGGCACGATTTAAACATTGGCACTGTTATTGTCGGTCATTCTGGAGACCGGTATTTTATTTAGAAGGTACCAATATTTAATAAAATTGAATTGTAGGGTTGCACGTGGAATGGAACCCTAGTGTGGGCTGGATTTGAACCATGGGGCACCCGTTGGGCATCCCCAAGCTCTATGCAGTTACCAGTTCACAGGGTTCACTTCTCTCAGCCTTCGCTTCAAAGCAAAGGGGAAACGCATGTTCAGCTGACGATGGGAAAGAGATGACGCTGATGAGATACAGGAATCAGGGGAGTAGTGTTAGTCCAAAATCGTGGGACTGGACAACCCTGCTCTCCAAGACCCCAAACCTGACTCCTCCAGAGTGCCGGCCACATTGCCCTTGAGACACTCCATTGCCAGATTCCCCCCCAATTCCCAGACAATGTGGAACTCCTTGTGAAAGCAGCCTCAGTCCCCTCCTCCTCACCACTCCATGTGGAAGTGCCCCCCCCTCAGCCCCTTCCCCCACCTGTTCTTTCTTCCATCTTTCTCCCCCCTTACCAAAACCACCATGGAGATGCACAGGAACCAGACTGTCCCTTCACAAAAAGATATTTCTCTATGGTCCCTGAATGACCAAAAGCTAATTGCAGGGTGGCGTGCACTTCTAAGACGTAACAGCGGCTATGTGCTAGCATTGATGCTTGCTGTCCCCACGCATGATTTTTCAGATCCAAACCCATATTAAGCATGTGTGTTTGGTTTGCATAGCCAAATGCATGCTTAAGGCCGAAATGAGTAGCTAGCATTGCGTTCAGTAACACCCACCGACTTCTTAATTACGGCTGTTAGTTGGTTGGAATGGATAGAGAACCAGGGCATGGATCAAGCCTTTGCTCTAGTCTCCACTCTTCCAGGAGACAAAGACTCCTGGAACTCTTCTACAAAGACAACCATATTGTTTCCATCAGGAAGCAGATTAGCTAGCATCTTAAAACATGCATCTTCCAGTTCTATGCTTCTGAATAGTTGCATCTATTGCTATCGAGGTACGCACCAAGCAGGACCATGCCGAGAAAGAGGGACAGATGGTGAAGGCTAAAGGGGACGTTTTCCTTCGCTGTTATTTTGGGAGAGCTCTCAGGGTGAGCAGATGTAGTGCTTTGGAAAGTTAGCGTACTAGAAACTGGACTTCCTTATTCCTAGCCTCATACAAGGTCCAGGCAGGCTGGGCTGCCTCAAGGTTTCACTGTTGGCTGGCAGGTGATTAGTAACTAGCTGAAGTGTTCTACATTTAAATTGAAACACAAACCAAATTCAGGGCCTGAGGGCTGGAGAGGTCCATTGGTTCGTTCTACCTGGTGGTAATTGAGAATAAAAGCAGAGCATGAATACAAATAAGGAGAGTTGCTTCTACTAAATTGGGCTGCTCAGGAAGCAAGAGCGCCACTGGGCCATGGGAAGAGAGCTTGGATACAGCTTCAGATTTAAACTCAGCTGGGCTACAAAATTCTATTCCCCTGCTTGCACAACATGAGAGGCAAAGAATTTCCTCCCTTTAGAAGATGGAGTCAAAGTAGTTCAGATGATCTCTTTTATTGGACCAACTTCTGTTGATGAGAGGACGCAAGCTTTTGGGCCACCATAGGGCCCTTCCTCAGGTAAGCCAAAGCTATAGACCAGAGTGGAAGCACCGCCTGCGAATAGTTTCATATTGCCAAGAGGCGCAAGACGCGTTACATTGATCACGTCTTCCCCTGATCCCGGGGGCAAAACAGCACATCTTCCCCCAATTCTTCTCTCACATAAAATCTTTGGCTCCCTGGTGATTTGATAGGTTCGGACAGCACTAATAGTGGGACCGGGCAAGATCCCATGGTCACACAGCTGAAATGGCAGCTTAGCTTCTCTTTCTCCTGCGGGAGCTGCATGAACATGCCCTCCCCCTCGGCAGCCACCTCTGGCGAGACCCCTATTACAAGTCACTGAAAGCTGTATGTGGCTCCTGAGCTGTCCTTTGCCCAGCTCTGCTATAGACTGAGCCAGGCACCAGCTCCAGGATCCCCAAGCCACTGGATAAAAGCCACAGTCCTTATGGTACACCCCTCACCCACACAGACACACATACAAAGGAGGAACTCTGAGCAACACAAGGCTAAAAGGGCTCCATTTTTTCAGGCCCAGGAATGGAATATGGGCTGGAGTTTGGGACAGGGAAACAGACAGAACGCAAGAGGTGAAGCCAGGAGGAAAGGCAAGAGTCAGACAATTAGCCTGCTTTCCCACATTACAAAATGGTCTATTATAATTCCACAATTTTTATGATGTGTGAATGCACTATTCCCTTTTTATGCTGCAAGATCTTGGGTTGTTGCAAGAGCCACCAAATGTGGCTGCTTTCACACGTTACAAAATGGGCTATTATAACAACTCAAGCTAATACCAGGTATTATAATTCCGCAATTTTTGTGATGCGTTAATGCACTATTCCCTTTTTCTGCTGCAAGATCTCCGGTTGTTCCAAGAGCCACCAAATTTGGCTTTTACAATGACCCAAGATCTTGCATGGGGTCAGTGCATTCACACATTACAAAATGGGCTGTTATAATAACTTGAGATAATCCTGGCTATTATAATTCCACAGGCTTTGTAATGTGTGAAAGCAGTCCAAGGCTCAGGTAGCCGGGTTCACTGCATTTCCCCCATCGCTACCCATGGGGAAGACGCAGTGAACAGGAGTCCTTGACTAGGCTGAATCCAGGAACAATGAGGCAGGGGGGCAGGAGAATAAGCAAGAACAGGCCGGCCCTGCAGAAGGCCCAGGTCGGGTAGGGGCACATACGTTTGGGGTGCCGAAGAGCAGCCGTGTTAGGAGCGCTGACTGGGACAGTGGGGGCACTAGGTCAAAGGCAGCTGGCTCCAAAGAGCGCAGCTGTGCAAATCGCTTCCATTATTGAAAAGGGATACCAGTCCCTGGCTGGGGCGCTACCATGGTGGGCACAAAGAGTCAGAGCCAAGGTCTGGGCTGCCGACCCAGCACAGCAGCCAGAGCAAGAACAGGAGTTTGGAAGAGCAGGACAGGAGAAGGAACTTGGAACGGCACAAAAGCCAGGTCAGGCAGCGGCCAAACAGTGGCAAGAAATGTGGTGGGGTTTGACTGCACCTGTCGCAAATGCAAATAAGCTGCAACCTCGAAGGCTGCCCATTGCCAAACGATAGGCAAATCGGAAGCCTGCTCACCCCATCTGCAAGCCTCCACCACAGGGAAGCTTCTCACCATTTCTGGATGGTGAGCTCCATCCTATGGGGAGTCTCTCCCGAGGTGGCATTCGGAGGTGTGGGAGAGTAGAACATACCGTCAGTGGCACGGGGTCTGGGTGTCCAGGCTTGGGCAAGACGTCGGGACTAGGGCAGACTGGACTTAGGGATAAGGAAGTGACCAGATGTTCTGATCCGCTTCCTGTTTGTTCCCTTATTGTTTAGGGTTATTGTTTGGAGAGACTCTTCCCCGCCTTGGTGAGAGTAGGAGGATAGAGGAGGGCTCCTCCCTGGTGGCAGCAGGGGGGAGATGGAAGTGTTGGTAAGGCAGGACTTCAAATACTACCTGCGGGTAGATGCGGAGGACTGCGAGACTGATGATATAGATGGTTATCATTTAGGGTTAGGATGTTATTTAGGAAATTGTTATTGTTGTATTGACTTTATTATTGATTATGTTATTGTATTATATATTATTTTTCTGTTGTAAGCTGCCTCGAGCTATCTGTGATAGGAGAGTGAGGGGTATAAATTAAACTGGAACTACTGCTTGCAGACACTATTCTATGCCGGTAGGCAGTCAGGCTGAGGAGGGGGGACCTATCTGGGACAGATCAGAACACCTGGTCAGGAAGGGAGTGGCTTGATCAGTGCAGGACTGTAGGGAAAGCACAGGGACTGACCAGTGCAGTCATGGAGCCGGCCAACATCTGCAGAGCTCCTAAGCGTACTGGTTCAAGCCCCAGTACCTACATATGCATTGCCCATTGCCCTGTTTCACTAGGAGTTTGATATCCTTTCACTTCAATTGGTGCTACAGGTTTTTCAGGGAAGAACAGTCAGCACTTTTCCAAAAGTTAATCAGATTCGCTAAGCCCCAGCTAAACTATTAGCAATCAACACCTTGGTTTTTGTTATGGAAATGGCGTAACCACGGTGCCAACGGACCTCTTCAGCCGGAACAAGCTCCCGTTTACAAAGCAGCCCCTTCCAACTCTGACTAGGCCTGCTTGGAACACAGGGGAAATTTAATTGTGTAGGTTGCTTTGATGCCGCACAGATCCCAAATTTAAACTATTTGCCTGTAATTGTAGTACAGCTGTTCAACCCATGGCACGAGATACAGCACCAGTGAGGATACGTCAGACTGTAAACAGATATAGCCATCAGGATGCTACCTCCCCTCTTGGCTTGTTGAGCAAATCTGCTCATTACAAGAGGAATTAAGTCAGGCTCCATCACCAGGGCCTCGCCGACTGCAAAAGGGTTCTCAGCAGGTTCATCCCAGTGACCAGAGGCTAGTCCAGATTCAAGGGACACATAATCCGTTATCCCCTGCCAGAACGCTTCCCTCTCCTCCAGATCGGTCCCCTTAACTCTCTTGGCAAAACGCCCCGCGTCACAGCAGTGACTAAAGTGAGGGTGGCTGGCTCATTCCATGCACAGGTGCCAAACTCCATTTTTAATTGTGTTCTGTAGGTTGCAGTATAAATTTAAGACTCCAGACTGGCCCGGCCCACAACAGAACTCCCACCTGCATCTGTGGGAGCCTTGAACAAAGGGCAGAATATCAGTGGCGGCTGTAGCGCGGGGGCACCTGGGGAAGTGCCCTGCCCCCGCTCTCCCCCGTCCCCCATCGCCCTGGTGCTGCACTGACAGAGCGCTCTGTCTCTGCTGCCGGCGGCACATCGGAATGCCGCGCTGCTCTAACTGCCGGTCAGAGCAGCGCGGCGCTCCGATGTCAATTTCATTCAGCTGCCGGCGAGGCAGAGTCAGTGAGCGCTCTAGTGCCTCTGCCTGGACTCCTTCTGAGACTCCAGAGTCTGGAGTCCCAGAAGGGACAAACTTAGGTTGAACGCGAGCCGGGCGGCTCAGCGTTCAGTCCAAGTGCGCCCCTGGGAAAAGAAATTTCCCTGGCGGCGCTTTGCATTGAGCCCTATGGGCTCAATGGAGAGCCTCACAGGGGCGTTCGGTGGAGGTGCTCTGGCGGCGAGATGCGCTGCAGCGCGCATGCTTGAACTGACTCAACATGCGCGTGGCAGCCCATCTCACTGCCGAGCGCCTCCATTGAACGGCCTGCCTGGAGTGGTGCCAGTCCCCGACCCAACGACGACAGTGAGTAAATGCGCCGCGGGTGGTGGTGTCAGGGAGCAGAGAGGCACTGCTCCCTGAGTCCCCCCCTGCTCACCCTCCCCTTCCCCAGAGACACTGGGGAAGGGGGGGGTGAGTGGCAGGAAGACTCGGGGAACAGAGGCTGGGGGCCTGGGATGGAAGGGGGGGGAGGGTGAGCGAGACTGGGG
>QEPC01014446.1:1818304-1833215 GCA_003113815.1 Sphenodon punctatus | reverse complement strand
CAGGTGGGATGTGGCCAGGAAGCTCCTACTGGATTTCCTCCTTCTTCCTGACCTTTCTCCATTCCTCTCTTCTTCCTCTAACCTTCACCATGACCAGCCACCATGCTGGTGGCAGCTAGATAGAAAGCTCTAGGGATAGGCCTTTCCTATCACAATGTATTTCTCAATAGATTATTTTTAATCTAGAAACAATCTCCAAGGCGTTGATTACTTCTAAACTGTTGCTACTGAGAATTCGAGCTATTTTCTTTTGCTGTGTGTAAACTCTGCTGATGCCTAGCCAGAGCTCTAACAGGTCCTGGCACAGTAGGCAGTGAAACTTGGTTTTTGACCACTAATAAAATCCAACAAGTCTATGGGTGCTCTCTCACATTACATGCAGTGTGGGAGTGGAACTTCTGCAATCACAATCATGGCTCTGTTATTGCAGGAATTAGCACCGGTGAGAATGTGCTATCCCACTTTTATGCCATGAGAACATCCGTCCTTGTAAGAGCTACATTTGGGAGCCGGGTCATGCATGAATGTTCTTGTGGCCTAAAAGCAGAAGCAGCACGTTCTCACGTGTGCTAATTCCCACAGCATCAGAGCCGTGATGGCAAAAGTTCCCCCACCCTAGCTTCATGAATGTATCCCTGTTCCCCCTTCCCCTCCTCCACTGTAGATTGTGAACCCCTTGGGGCAGGGGCCTGTCTCTATAATCACAACTGTTCAGCACCAGGCATGCTGCTGGTGCTAATGATTAATAGCATTAATAGCTGCAGCACTCCCTGCTGTTGACCTGAGCGTGTTTCCATCCCTGCCGTATACCAGACTGACCCTAGAATTTGTGGAGTCCAGGGGTGAGGTGACATGGACAGGGGATGGGAAGGGCCATGACTTACCTGAGAGGGGGGGCCGTTAGACCTTGCAGAAAGGGCCTGTCCTGATGCCACTCCTGATGCAGGGTCTCACGAGTGCTGTGGAGACCACCTCTACTCCTGAGGAACCTACTCACTCTGGGAACCTCAGGGGCACTAGTGGCCATCAGAGGGTCCCTCCAAAGAACACTGCTGGGGCCAGGTGTCGACTGCATGACTCTGAAGATCATGGGGAAGAGGGCCACTAGCCCATCCTAAAGGCTGGCTACCCTCCACTTCAGTGTGTACCATGACTACCATAGCGCCAGGCACACCTGACTGCAAGCTACTTGGCGTGATTTTTCCCATAAATAAAGCATCCATAAAAACAACATCATCAAGTATTCCTTGTGAAAGTCACCTGAAGTGGCAAGGCTGAACACACTTGACTTCAAGAAAGGGGATTATTAAATAATGAGGCTATTAGTTAGCATCAGCCTGAAGGGGCAATCATTTAGGAAATTAAACACCTTGGTAACGAAAGCTGCTAACCAATACCCTATTCATCGCTGCATGAGCGAGGTTTTAAGGGGGATTAGAGTGAGGAAAAACAAACAAATGCCAACTCAATAAAATCCAAGGAGACCGGGCTTAAATCAGCCTAGAACACATGCTAAGAGTTAATCCAGCCCACGTGGCAAGAGACCCCAGGACAAGCTTGGCCAGGGATATCAAGAGAAGCATGCCAAATTAATGCACCTTTAATTTGTACATTAGACTATATTTCCTCCTCTCTAGAACAGTGTTCCCAAATACTTACCTGTTAAAGACTCTGGGGCTTGTGCTGGTGCAGTGTTTCTATGCCCTTGTTGGGGGTGGTGGACCAGTTAGGTTGGTCCGCTCCCGGAGGCTAATGGATCCAATTAATTTCCAGAACTCTCTGGGGGATTTACCTACCGAGTTTAGCAGCTACCGTCGATGACCTGGTCGTTTTGTGGAGTGGCTTCTTGACCATGGCCATCGACATGGTTGCACCTAGGAGTCTGTTCCCACCGTTGCGGCAGCATAGATCCCCCTGGTATACGGGGGACCTACGGTGGCTGAAGTGGGAGGGTAGGCAGTTAAAGCACAGGTGGCGCTCGACTTGCGCTGAAGCCAACCGATATGCAGGATAGATCGTTTTGAAAGGACTACGCTGTGGCTGTGATGAAGGCAAAAAAGGGTTTCTTCTCTGCTATCATAGTGTCTGCGAAGTCCCGTCCAGCAGCGCTTTTCTGTGTGGTATGGGGCCTGGTTAATCCAGTCTGTCTCTGCCCAGAACTGGAACTGGAGTCCACTAATGCCCACTGTGACATTTTTATTATTTACTTTGCAGACAAATTCACTTATTCACCACAACTTGGGTGCTGCCATTTCATCTGCAGAATTGGTTTGGGGTTATGAAAGCTTGGTCTTGTTCTGTTTATTTGGATCAGTTTCAATCGGTTTCGTCCACTGATGCAGAGGAGGTGCTTGGGGCACTGAGGGCAACTAGTTGCGAATTAGTTCCTTGTCCATGCTGGCTGGTGAAATCCAGCTGGGAGATGTTGAGGCCGTTGCTGGCTGGGGTTGTCAACGCCTCCCTTTGGGAGGTAGGGTGTCAGATGTGCTTAAAAATTCAATTATCCAGCCCCTGATTAAGAAGCCATCTTTGGACGCTGACTCTCCAGCCAACTATCAACCCGCCTCTAACCTCCCCTTTTTAGGGATGCTTATTGAAATTGCTCGACAGCTCCGGGCCCACCTCAATACTATCGGATTCCTGGACCCATTTCAGTCAGGCTTTCATCCTGAGTGTGGCATGGAGACTATGTTTGTGGCCTTGATCGATGACCTGCATTTGGAGATTGACAGGGGGAATTCTACCCTGTTGATCTGGTTATATCGGTCAGCAGCCTTTGATACCGCCGATCATGAGGTGTTGTTGACTCAAGGTTCAATTCTGTCTCCACTTTTATTAAATGTCTACATGCAACCCTTGGGTGAGGTCGTGAGACAGTTTGGTGTGCGTTGCCACCAGTATGCTGCTGATACTTAACTTTACCTCTCTTTTTCAACAAACCCAGGTCCTGCGGTCTTGGTGCTTTCCCAGTGCTTGCTAGCAGTGACTGGATGAGGCTGAGCAGACTGAAGCTGAATCCTGGTAAGACGGAGGTGATGTTGGTGAGTAGGACAACGGAGGTGATGGCTCCTCTTGTGGAGGGGTTCTGTCCCCCGCTGGCCCCGCAGGTGCAGAGTTTGGGGGTTCTGTTAGACCCTGGCCTCCGCCTGGGTCCTCAGGTGGAGGCAGTGGCAAAGGGAGCCTTTTGCCAATTACACGTTGTGCGGAGGATCCAGCCATATGTCTCAGGCTCTGACCTGGCCACCCTCATCCATGCATTCGTCACCTCAAGGCTGGATTGCTGTAACGCGCTCTATGTGCGGCTGCCCTTGGTGACAACTCAGAAGCTGCAGCTGGTCCATAATCCAGCAGCCTGTCTCCTGACGGGCCGTAGGAAGCACATTACACCAGTGCTCCGGGCTCTGCACTGGCTGCCTATAGTGTTCCGAGCCCGATTCAAGGTGCTGGTCTTGACCTTTAAAATCCTACATGGTCTGGGCCCCTCCTATCTGAGAGAACGCCTCACTCCCTGGGCCGTAGGGCGACCTCTGCGGTCTGCTTGGGTGCCTTCTTGGTGGTCCCCTGGGTGAACCAGGGGGGCACAATGGAGAGGGCATTCCCGGTGGCCGCACCACAGCTGTGGAACTCCCTCCCAGAGGAAACTCACCTGGCTCCCAGCCTGTCAGCCTTTCGTCGGGCCTGTAAGACCTGGCTGTTCATCCAGACCTTTGGGGGAGGAAGGGAATGGGGTGTGTGTGTGTGTTTACCAGTGGTTTTACCTCATTGTTTTTATTTTTTTAGTAATCCCTTTTATGAATTGTTTTTAAATGTCTTGTGAGCCGCCCCGAGCTGCCATAGGGCTGGAGGGAGCGGGATACAAAACACTAAATAAACAAACTGTGGGACCTGGCAGGTGTGCGCAGGACTGCTCGAGTGGTTCCGCTGTCGGGGAGGTCTCAGAGTGGTGATGGATGGGCGACTGCTCGTCATCCTCTCAGGGCCTCCCCTGTGGGGTCCCACAGGATTCTATTGTCGTCCCTCTTGTTCAATGTGCATAGAGGCCGCTGGGCAAGGACATCTGGAGGATTGGGGTGAAGTGTCATCAGTATTCCGATGACACTCCGCTCTACCTCTCTTTTTCATCCGATCCAGGTCCTGCAGTCTCCGTGCTCACCCAATGCTTGGTTGCTGTTGGGGACTGGATGCGCATGAGCCAACTGAAGTTGGATCCAGGCATGACTGAAGTGAGAATGGTTGGCCGGCTCTATGACCTGGGGTGAATTGGGAATTCTGTTATTGATGGGGTCCGGCCCCCTTTGGTCACTCAGGTAGACTAGGGAGAGGGATTAGGTGGGAGGTTGGAGGAGGGTGGGAGTGAATTGGGATTTGGGGGAGAATTGTATTTTAAATGTTTTTAAATTATATTTTATGTTTTTTGTAAGCCGCCCTGAGCCTTCGGGGAAGGGTGGAGTATAAATGTGTTTAAATGAATAAATAAAGGACAGGCGCTGAACAGAGGAGGGTCAAATGGCCTGCTGGACTAGGCCTATAGCCTGGGACTTAGAGTCAAAGTGCCAGAGCTGGAGGGGAACCTCAAAGGTCATCTAGTCTAACCCCTTGCAGCAATGCAGGATTCACCAGACCCCAACTACCTGCACAGAAAAATCTATCCAGCAAGAAGTGGAACCCATAAAAAATGCTCCATCACTCACCCTCAACTTTGATGCTTCAGGAAGGGGGGAAATGTATTTTTGGTTCTGTGCTTTGCCACAGACTTCCTGTACAACCTTTGGCAAGTCTCTTGGACTCTCTGAGCTTTGAGCTCCCCATCTATAAAAGCACTTACACCAGTTACCTATTACAAGAGGATATTGCAAAGGGATAAAATAATGTGGGCAATGGGGCCATACATATACCTAAGAAAATAAGAGTCCCTATTCTCGGTCAGTGCTTCCACCATTGCTAGCGCCAGCGAAGCTCCTCCTGGGCTTATCTTCTAAGTCATTGTACTACCTCAAGGATTGAAAACCAAAGTTGACCAAAACTTCCAGAAAATACAAGGGATATGTCGGCTACTTCTTATATGCCAGAAAAAGGGCCCTGTGTAACCCCAAAGCTTACATACTCTCGCCAACAGAATTCAGTCTAATAAAAAGGGACCATCTGAACAACTTGGTTCAGTATGTTAGAGATGGAGACAAACACAGCAACCACACTCCCTAAACCAGGGGTGGGGAACCTCGCGCCTGGGGGCCAAATGCGGCCCTCCGCAAGTTTTTACGTGGCCCCTTTTCAGTGCCTGATCTCTACCCCCAAGCACTGAAAAACTGAGCTCATGATAATGGAACACAGAGGACATGCACACAAGGGTAGGGGGCAGATCTAGGGCACAGATCCATGATCTGGTTCCTCCTTTTCTTGAATAAACCTGTTAAGCACCCCCGCCCCCAACCTGTATGTGACCCTTGGAGCTCATACTAATATTCAGTGTGGCCCCCCAGGACAGAATAGGTTCCCCACCCGTGCCCTAAACCAAAGGGCAGCCAAGAGATAGATTGTTCATGACCTACCAGTAGAGACAAGCTAGTCTCTAGCAGATCGCAGGATGGGGAGGGGGACTGTTTCTCAGAGAGCACCTCTAGGGAAGAAGAGTGGGATTGGTGCCTCAGGGGAGGAGAGGGGCTAAGGGAGCACCTCCAAAGCAGCAACCAAGGGGGCTCTCTCTAAAAGGGGAGTGCTCCTCTCCACTCCCAAGACTAGTTGCTGAGATTCCCTAGAGCTGGGAGCCAGCAGGAGGAGTCACAGCCTTGAGCACTGGACTCAGCAGGAGGGTCCTGGTAGATCTCCCAAGATTCATGTTGGGATAAAGTGGATCACATGCCTCATAAGCCTGGTCAACCCTGCAAGGCCACAAAGTCAGTTAGCTTGTGGCCCAAATCTTTGCAAAGATTAGTAAACACTAAACACAATTCTCCTCGATTCACCTGATGCAAGCGGAAAACACTCTCTCACTAGGCATATCAAAAGGCAACAGATGGACCTGACAGCTCCTAAGACTAAAATTCAGATTGCACATTCACTCCAGCACATGGCGTTTCTGCTACAGCACAGCCCCTCCCCTCATTCATTCATGCATTAGGCGGAAGGGAGACTACAGCCGAGATCTGAACGCACGTCACTGACAACCTCCCAGATGGTGAAAGATTAGGAATTCCACGTATACGCCGTGCTTCAACTTCTTTATTGACATTTCAATAGCTCCAAGTTCATTTAGGGTCTTCTCATTACGCAGTCACACAGATACCAGCTTCATACAACTAAAGGCTTTTTGAATAGCGGCTTAGTAAAACAGCAGAAACAGGACCAAGGCAAAAGATTCCTTTCTTCCCCTCCCCCCCCGTTTTCCTTGTCAAAGAATATTAGCTGGAGATTGGAGCCAAAATTTCTATAGCTTCTACAAAACTAACCTTCCAGAATAAAATTGGGAAAAGAGTTTGAGGGAGATAGGAACAGTCATTCCGCCATTCGCCCAAACTAGGGCTTCCAATTAAACTACTGACCAAAATCATCCTTCTCTCTGCAGCTACAGAAAACAAGTCCAACAAACCCTACAGCACGTTAGCAGATAACGTAGCGGACGAGTCGTGCGCCCCGTGCCTCTCGCACGCGCTGGCAGTTTCGTAAGATGCTCAGGATGCTGTGGAAGCGTTTATCCACCTTCAGCTGGGTGAACTCTTTAATATCTGCCTCCACAATAAAAAAATTACCTGGAAAACAAACATTTCATTGTGAGGTGGTATCATTTATTTTTTACAACTCCAACATTTCCATGACCTGCCTCACAGGGTTATTGTTAGTGTGAGCTAAATATGGATTGTAAAACACTTACAGTCCTTGATTATTATTAATAATGTTGTTAATAATAATAATAATAATAATAATAATAATAATAATAATAATCCTTTTTCACCATCCATTCCCCGTTCCTGTGGGGTGAATTTTTAGACGGCCAGGTGACATCACGCTTTGGCACAGGATTTCTGTTCATGATCATTTTATTTAACATAGATTGATGCTCTTCCAAAAAAGAAATAATCTCCTGCCAACTGAGGCTGTGTGGACAAGACAGTTTGGAATAATTCGTCAAACACTAAAGCTGCTTGCCGACGTTACAGGAGTTGGGGATGGAGGGGGACGGGGGAAGAGAGAACTTCTGTAAGCCAAACTACCGAGGGGGTGATCGCGTGAGCCTCCAATCGTGGTTGTAGCGTTATTTTTCCTGTCTCCCATTACAATTAGTAGCGGGACGCTGCTCTGGATTTTGAGCCCTGTGTCCCATTACTGATTTTAACGGGAGAAAGGAAACCCAACACTACAAAGCGCCACACCCACAATCAGGGACTAGCGCGATCGCTCTCTCGGTAGTTTTGCTTATGGAAGTTCCCTGCCCCCTCCTGTAACATCGGCAAGCAGTCGGTTTTAATAAGAGATAGACGTTGCCACCATAGCCTTAGAACTCTGACAATTAAAAACAGATCGATCAACAGAGAAGTACAAACATTTTGCTCCTTATTGCTGAGTTTCTCAAACGTTTTGCCCGCGAGACCTCATTTTGAGCCTTAAATATAAGCTTATAACCCCAAACAGCAAACATGCAAAAGTATATCAAATGCTGTCATGATCCTACCCACATATGTGAAGTGAGAGGGCAGGCAGTTAGAGCACAAATAACTTATGACTTGCACCAATGCCAACTGACTGCAACGTAGATCCAGCCCTTGGCTACTCCGTCACTGCCCCAAGACCACCAGTCTCAGGAGCTGCTCCCAGTCTAGAGCAGGGGTGGGGGACTCTCAGCTCTGGGGGCCAAAAGTGGCCTGTGCCTAGTTTTTATTTGGCTCCTTTCTGGTTCCTGGATCTGACCCTTGCATCCAATTCCTACCGAAAGAGCTCGGGAAAAGGGAGCAGAGACGAGGGCATGCACACAACGCTAGGGGATGGATCCACGGCCCAGATCCATGATCTGGACCTTCCTCAGCGCACCCCTTAAGCATCCCTGTCCCCAACTTCTATGCAGCCTTCAGAGCTTGTAGTAATTTTCAAAGTGGCCCTGGGAGGGAAATGGGAATTCCCCCTCCCTTGGTCGCCAGAGCCTGAGCAACTTCTGGAGCAAATACAAAACTTTTTATTTGGCCAGGCATTTAGTGGGCAGCAGCAATAAGGCTTTAAAAAAAATATATATTCATTTTTATTACCTTTAATTTTTATTTAACGTTTTGTTTTATTGTTACTTGTTTGAAGCCCTCGGGGATAAGGTTAGTTGTTATAAATTTAAATAAATAGAAGAACCACAAGCAGCTCCCAAGCTACAGTTTGGGCTACCCCCTAATATGGGCCCATCCAGGAAGATCTTGCATTCCCCAAACTTCCCAGGAGCTTGCGCTGCCACTGTGCTTTGGGGATGTGGCCTTAAACACATAGTCTTGTACCTGTACCCACACATGCGAAGCCCAGGGACCCGGGCTCATTACATTTTCCCCATTGTGAGGAAAACCCAGCGAACATGGTTTCCTGGCACTGCCTCGCCGTCTGGAGTTTAGGGCTCTATTTCTGTCCTGATGAAACAAAGGGGCAACACTGTAGTCGAGAGACCGGACAAGGGCTGCAGTAATGGAGCAGGGTAATGGAGCAGAGGCAATTTTGCCAAAACTAAGTGTCTGCGGTGTCTTGCCTGTAAGCATTGTCATCCACACTTGGACTTCTCCCTGTACCCGGACGCGACTGTAGCTGCAGAAGAGGCCTTATTTTTAGGCAACACTTGGAAGGACACCCTGCTAAGATGCAGAAAGCTATTAACCCAGGCCCACATCACTCTCAAACTAGATCACCCCCCTTGAGGACTCTGGAGTTTCAGCTGCTACAATAGTAGGTACTGGCTTTTTTCGGGTGATGAGGCTGCCATGCGAATATATTACTTATTCACTTCTGGGCGTAAAACACCAGGTTGATTACAATATTCAAACTCCTTAGTGATCTAGGGCTCAGATACTGAAGAAACCTACTCCCTCATCACGCACATTGGTGGCAAGCAACCAAGAGCTTCTGGGTATCTTATCAGACCCTTAGCCTGCATGCCCCTGCTTTTGCTAAGGAGCGATACATATGTTCTCTGAGCAAGGGTGGGTCAGTCCAACTTGCAGCTGCTTTTTTTAAATTTACCCTTTAGATTGTAAGCTCTCGGGCAGGGACTGTGTCTATCATATTCTTTCTAAAGCACCAGGTATATCGCTGGTGCTATATAAATGCTGATAATAATAATAATAATTTGGCTCCTTTTTCAATTCCTGGATCTGGCTTGTGGATCCAGGCCCTCTACTCAAGCACTGAAAGACTGAGTTCAGGGGAAGGAAGCTGAGAAGAGGGGATGCGCTCACGGATGGGGGATGGACCCCTAGCATAAGTGCATGATCTGAACCCTCCTCTTCCTTTCACCTCCTGCCTCCCACATCCTACCCAGCCTGCAAGCTTGTACTAATTTTCAAAGTGAACCCCCCCCCCCAGGAGAGAAAAAGTTCCCACGCCTGGTCTAAAATAAAGGGGTTTCACCAAAAGAGTCTACAGACATGTGAACGAGGCTGTCTACAAACTGCATAGGATGAGCGTTACTGCATAGAGGACCTGTGTTCGCTGTATTTTAAATGCAGTAAACCCAGGACCCTGTGCACAGCTAGCTCTATGAAGCTTTATTGGCTGCCTGTATGCAACACAAGCACATGTTTCCCTCAGGACCTTTTGCCCCTCCTTCCCCCACCTGTCCGTCAGAATCTGGCTACAGGACTCTACCTCCCATCAACTCATTGTTTGAGTGTGCCAGCAAGACGCAGAGCTGATGGCCCCTTTCCCTGTGCTGGTGGAGGTTCACAGAACCCAGCTTTGGTTAACACTTAGCACCAGTCATATTAACCATATTACATCTAAACTAAACTAAACTGCCTAACTGAGTCAGACCAATGGTCCATCTTAGCCCAGTATTGTCACAACCTGACACGGCAGCCGGGATTTCAAATTCGGGTCCAAATCCGGCTCTTCCAGGGTCTCCGGCAGAGGCCATCCCAGCGTGCTAGCTGAGACCCCTCCAAGCGTCGTGCTACCAGGGATCCTGAACTGGAGATGCCAGGGATTGAACTTGGGACCTTATACATGCAAAGCATGTGCTCTTACCACCTGAGCTATGCCCCCCCTGAACAGTCTCTGTCAGAATGGTGTGTTGGCAAGACTTACAAGTTATGGATGCCTCAACAGCTGGACAGCTGGCTTTGGACATCTTTAAACACCTTGATTTTCAGAAACCACTTGTCACCCGTCCTTTAAAAATAGCTTAAAGGGGGTCTTATTTTTGGAGTTGGCCACCTCTACAACAGCATCCAGATGTTCAAGCAACTGGAACTTTCGACACACATTCATCTGTAAATGTGTTAGTCACAAAGGTAAACATGTGACTTACCTTTCGTATCCTTGGTTTCTTCTTCCTGGAATCTGTGGCAGAGATTTCGGTTAGCATTGTTCATTGATTTCATTGGCTGGCGCAAGATCTTGTACTTGCTAACCACTGCCTTGTTGATCTCTTCAATAACTCCATTAATTTGCTGATATGTTAAACGACCTCGCATGTACCTGTAAAAAAAATAATAAAATTAGTAGCTTGGAAGTCGCAAACAGAGTGAAAAAAACAAACAACCCAGTATCCACCCGTGAGCAGGTGTCCAACGGGTCCTTTGTTAGGCCCCCCTGGACTGGGAACACACGTTTCCAGTCTGGTGCCCCCCGCACCGTGTCCCGTCAGAGAAGGCAGGGAACGCCGTGCAGGCTAAGAAACACAGATAACGTTGGCAAATAGGCCAATATGTTTGTGTGCCACCTTTTAGTTGGGATCCTGGTGGGGGAGAGGGGGCTCGACGCACCAACTGCAAGCTCCACTTGGTTGCTTCCAGGACAGATGCAACAATGGCATGTGGCCGGTGCACGAAGCAGCTAAGCAGGGAATAAGGTTCGCATACCCATCGAAAGTCCCACTCAGCTCTTTCCCTAGGCACAAACAGCCGGCAGACAGAGCCTCCTTCCTTGCCTGGCTACTTTGTGCACCAGCTGTGAGCCCCACTCACATCCTTCCCGGGCGGGAAGAAGCCAAGAGTGGCTCGTGGAAGGCACCCAAAGCAACTGGTGGGGAAGGGGACCTGTAGGACAACAGACCCATTTTCAAGCTGCGAGTGTCCACTGACACCTACATGTTGTCTATTGGGTGCTGTTCCCCCCCCCCCCCGTCATGCAGGGGAGGTCCACATGACACTCTCCACTTGAAAACGGGGCTATTGTGCCATTCACCAACACCCTTAGTGCAGGATAAATTTGTTTTCTGTAAAAACGGGAATGACTCTTCACCTCCCAGGGCTGTTGTGAGCATGAACTAAATAAGGATTGTAAAACACTCTGAACACTGAAAGTGCAAAACAAATTATTAATAGCAGTGAAATACTTGACTTCCTGGAGGGGCCATAAGATTGTTAAAGAGGGATTCTAAAGCTAATGGAGACGGGATGGTTGCAAATTGTTTCTGTGTTAGCAGGGAGCAAGCTTTTGTGCAGACAACATGGAGAAGCTACCGTACTCCGCATCATGGTTGAACAGACAGTATTCTCAAGGTAGATGAAGGAGGCTGAAAGATTATCCTTTTTCCTCCTCTGGATTTACTCAACTCTGAAGCACACAACTATCAGCAGGTAATTTATGAAGCACCGAAGCCTGGTGTATAAACTACTCCTGACACTACAGAAATGTGGAAAGAGCTCCTTCCACACTCCTCCCCTTTCAGTCCAGACGATCTCTTTCACCAGTCGATCATTTATGCCTGTTATTTTAAAATAAATGTTAAAACACAAGAGCTAGGATTTTTATTTTGCAGCACGGACTAACGGAAATTGAGGAGGCTATGCGTAAATAAGAAGTGAGGTGGAATGCAGCGACAAAGCTGTTCCTAAATGGTAGCTGCTATTTGTTTTTCTGTATCAATGACTAGGTTCTTATGAGTCATACAGCCCTCAATAATTTGCCAATTACACAGAAGACCCAGAAGCTTGGCTGCATTAACTTTTTAATTCTACATCCTCATTGGATTGATACCGAACTGAATAAACTATATACTTTCTTTGTGAGAACTATCTGCCCAAGTTAGAATCAGAAGAACTTTCATTGCGACCCGGTTGAACACTACAGGAGAGAGAGGCCAACCATGAGAAGAAGGCTGGGCAAGAAGCTGGACTTTTTAATTTAATCTTATTAGACAAAGTTTTTGAAAAGGGTTTCACATTCAGACCAACACACACTGGTGGTGAAGAGCAGACAAAAGCAAAATGTTCTTTAAAAAGGAGAGCTAAAGTCATGCCAAGCAGCCAGTAGCCAGCCATACGAAACTAAAAGGCCGAAAATGTAGAACAGAATTCTACCTAGGCTAGGCTGAAACCAAAATTCTGTCCATGTCCCCAATTTCCACAAAACGGGGCATTTTGATCATTCCAGTTGGAATCTGGATTGGACAAAGTTCCATTTGGAATTCCGATCGCAATAGCGGAAATGAGTTGCAGTGATTTGCACACGCACAGAATGTGCCGCAGCCGTTCTAGGCATGTGCGGAAATGGCCGCGGCCCTGCACCAAAATGGAAGCTGCCCACTTTAGTGTAGAGCAGCAGCTGTTTTGTACATGTGCAAACTGTTGGACTGGAATTCTGATCAGAAAATCATCTTGATCGGAATTCTGATCCAAATTCCTACAGCCGGCTTTCCCATGAAATCAGAATGGCTGTTTCAAGCCAGCCCTAATCTAAACTAGTAACTGCAGGCCTGCCTGCAAGACCACTGTAGAACTTATGTTCGATCTCAAACCCCAAACTGCCAGACCCCAGGCAAGTTCTCTAACCACACTGCCACACACAAGGAAGGTGGCCACAAACCCTGGCTAGCTGCACTAGTGCCTGGAGGATTGTTTCCCTCTTAATGCTGTGTTTTGCAGAGGCCAGTCGGAACCCTTATATGGCCCTGGGCAGCCAGCAACAAGCAGGAAGCAAGAAGTCGTCAGAGCAAGAAGAAAGTTCCTGGCTTGTAAGCTGCACTGGAGTCCTGCTGCGACCTCTCTTCCACCCCTGCCTCAGTTTGTGCTCTCAGCTCCTGACCCAGCGTGACTAATTCTTTGCCCCTTCTCTCATGCTGCCCCCTGTGCCTGGAACTTCCTGAAGACATATGCTCTACTCCCTCCCTTTAAATCCCTTTTAATAACCTACCTGTTCTGTCAAACCCTTTTCTCCTCAACCCCACGGATTCCTTGTCTGCGACTGTCTAGTCTCAGGATACACTTCCCCTCCTGTAAATAAGCCAAATGAGTGCACCTGCAACTTCTCAGCATCATGATTTTGCCCCTCCCCTTGTCCATTCTAGATTGTAAGTCCCTTGGGGCAGAGGCCTGTCTTATCAGCACCAGACTGGCATTAAAAATAAAGCAAAACAAATTTGGACCATTGATTTTCAGAATACCTCTGACTGCCTGATTTTGACCTGTACCACCACCAGAACCTTGGCAGATCATCAAAGCCGCTGTGATATTGCAGAACATTCCGAATCATTCCATTTACTATGAAGGAAAAGGTCACGAACTTCAGAATCATTACAGTTGCTCAGGGAAGAGGAAAATAAAAGGGTACTGGGTAGATACTGCAAATGTATACCCCACCACCACCCAATTTTCTATACCCTAACAAATTAATCCAACGGAGAGGGGGTAGGAAGAGAACTAATCATTATTATTATTATTATTATTATTATTATAAGCACTTGTATAGCACCAGCTGTGTACCTGGCACTTTACAGAACAATGAGATGGAGCGGTCCCTGCCTACGGCTTACAACCTAATAGACACGGAGGGGGGAAGACAAGGAGAGGGGACATAGGGAGAGACAAGGGATAAAACATTCAAGCGGATGCAAAGTCTCAGGTGCACGTGCTTGGCTTGGTTGCAGTTAGGCAGGAGTCTGCGGGGAGGGCAGACAGAAAATATTGAAACTAAAATATTGAACTAAAACTACTGCAAACAGATTTTATATTTTTTTTATGCAGAGGTTTCAACAACATTTATTTTCATCAAAGAACATTCAGTCAGCTACAGAAGTGCTGAGCACACCTTTCTGCGGTAATCTCGGTTACTGTTATTAAAGCCTGTTGGCATTAATCCTGAATTATTAGAATCTGCAGTAGCACTGCAAGGAGAATGCATCACTGAGGGCACTTTCACACCTCCCCTCTGCAGCGCATATTTTGGCTGCAGGAGGGCAAGAGGGAACGCGCAAGCCAGGATGTGTGCGGGGTTCGGCTGGTCTGAAAGCCCCTCTCCTCCCCCCCCAATGCAGCTTTGCCAGCAAACACATGCAGAGATACAGAGCTGGATTTCCTGCTCTATATCTCTGCGTGTGTTTGCCGGCAAAGCCGCAAGAGGGCGTGCCGACACAAAATGATATATTCAGAAATACAGGACAGACTGTACTGAATGGAGGGTATTAGTAGGAGTTAAGTGAGGGGAGCAAGGAGGCGGGGACGGCAGAGCAGAAGAGGTGGGATTTGAAGGTACGAAGGGAGAGAGTTCCAGGCGTGGGGGGGCAGTTAGGGAGACGGGACAAAGACGGTTAGGGGAGCAGGGGAGGCATGGGAGGACGAGAGAGGACAAAGGAGGACCGGAGTTCACGAACTGGAGTACGGAGGGAAATTAGCACAGAGAGGTAGGAGGGAGCAAGGTTGTGAAGAGCTTTATAGGTGAAGACTAGGAGCTTGTGCAGGATTCGTTCAGGAAGGGGGAGCCAGTGAAGAGAGGAGAGGAGGGGCTGCACGTGGTC
>QEPC01014446.1:1804583-1817870 GCA_003113815.1 Sphenodon punctatus | reverse complement strand
TATAGATAGAGAAGAGAGAGCCAAGGACAGAGCCTTGGGGAACACCAACTGAGAGGGGAAGGAAGGAGAAGGTGGAGTTGGCAAGAAACACATTTAAGGAATGGTCGGAGAGATAGGAGAACCAGTCGGGGATGGAGCCATGCAAGCCAAGGGAGTGAAGTGAGTTCAGCAAGAGTGAGTGATCAACAGTATCGAAGGCAGCAGAGAGGTCAAGGGGGACAAGAATGGAGTAGAGGCGATTAGATTTAGCCACAAGAAGATTGTTGGTGATCTTAGCGACAGCAGTTTCAGTACAACGAAGGGGGCGAAAGCCAGATTGGAGGGGGTCAAGGGAGGAGTTGGCGGAGAGGAAGTTGAGGCAGCAGGAGTAGACAACACGTTCAAAAAGCTTGGAAGCAAAAGGAAGGAGTTAGACAGGACGGTAGCTAGAAGGGTCAGAGGGGTCAAGTGTGGACTTTTTGAGGATAGGAGAGCCAGTGGTGTGCTTGAAGGTGGAGGGGAAGGAGCCAGTAGAGAGAGAGAGGTTGATAATGTGCAGGAGGGAAGGGGCAACAGTGGAAGCAATGGAGGTCAGGAGGGGATGGGGTCAAGGGGGCAAGTGGAAGGGTTGGAGGAGGAGAACAGGGAGATTTCCTCAAGGGAGGTGGGAGGGAAGGAGGACAGGAGAGAAGGAGGGGGAGGAGAGGGAGTAGGAAGAGCAGAGTAGTAGGAAACGATGTGAAGGCGGATTTTGTCTATCTTGGAGGTGAAGAAGGAAGCAAGATCTTGAGCAGAAAGGAGGACAGGGGGGCTTGAGGAGGGAGTCAAAAGGTGGAGAACAGGTGGCGAGGGTCTTGAGAACAGGACTCAATGCGGGAGCCGTAGTAATTCTGTCTAGCGAGGGAGATAGCAGAAGGGAGGAGAAAGAATTTGAAATGAAGGAAGTCAGCATGAAAGTGGAATTTGCACCAGAGTCGTTCAGCAGCACGGGTGCAGGAGCGGAGGTGGCAGATACTGGGGTGAGCCAAGGACAGGGGTTGTGGAAGTAGGAAGGAGGAGAGGGGGGCAAGGGAGTCAAGAGTGAACGAGAGAGAGGCATTGAAAGCAGAAATGGCAGAGTCAGAGGAGAAGGAGGAGGGGGGAGAGAGAGGAGACAAAGTCCAGAGTGTTTATGGCCTGCAGGTCACAGAAGGGGTGTGGAGATGGGGAAGAGGAGGGGGGCAGTGAGAGACGTTGAAAGAGGCAAGGAAGTGGTCAGAGATGGGATGAGGATCGAAGGAGAGATCAGAGACAGAGCAGTTCCTAGAGAAGACGAGGTCAAGAGAATGGCTGTTAGCGTGGGTGGGGGAGTTGGTCCAAAGGTGGAGGTTGAAGGAGGAGGCTAGTGAGAGGAAGCGAGAGATGGAGGGCTGGGAAGGAACATCAACATGAATGTTGACGTCACCGAGGATGAGAGTGGGGGTATCGTCGGAGAGGAAGAAAGTGAGCCAGGACTCAAATTCAGAGAGAAAGGAAGAGAGAGACCCAGGGGGGCGGTAGATGACAGTGACGCGGAGATGGAGGGGGGAACAGAGGTGCACAGAGTGAGCCTCAAAGGAAGGGAAGGGACGGGGGAGAGAAAGCAGTTGGAATTGACAGGAATTAGCGAGGATGAGGCCCACGCTACCACCCCAGCCTTCGGAAGCCAAAAAGTGACAACACCAGGACATGAAAATAGACAACTCATGAAAAATACAAGGAGATTACCAAGGTTGCAGAAAATGGCAAAAAGATCTCCACTCACAATCCCGAAAGCAACAGAATCACAAAACACATCCTGGACTCAAACATTCAGCAATGTTACCAACATGACAAGATTTCTCATTAATTCAAAAAATCAGATTTCGATTCAGCCCTAACTCAGAGGTGGAGAACCTTTGCCCCACCAGGGACTGGATTCATGGCCTCACAGGCTGGAGCAGCCTAGGCAGGGGGTATGCCCACTCAGAAGCACGCTGCCACCGTCTGCTGGCAAGCCTCTGGTGGCCGAAAGAACGTGGCTAGGGGGGACGTGGTAAACAGGGGGAGGGGAGAAACCTCCAGAGTACTGTTACCACTTCTTGTGGTTTGACCCCCAAGACTCTGCCAAAATGGGGGAGTCTCCAGGTCAAACAACGAAAAGCGGCAACCCTGTTCCCGAGGCCAGAGTGCGAGCACCCATGGGCTTGAGGCTCTCTACCCTGGGCTAATTTTTCCCATTGCTGTAGGATTGCAAATCAGTCCCTTGCCTAGGTTCTTTGACTATATGAAAACATCTCAGGACCACGATCCACTTACTCTGCGGTAGATCCACTGAAAGAGTTTCAATGGGACTTACCCCCAAATGGCTTGCAGCTCTAGGATGTGCATGTTCAGATTTTAACAGGACTACTCTAGAGTAACCGTTTGTGAATCGCAACTACATTGTTTTACTTTTTATCCCAAGCGGAAATCTTGCAGGAATAACCTCCTGGAGGGGTTTACTTCAGCTGATCTCCCTCCTAGGCACAGTTTTCTCTTGTTGGGATCCAGTATCACTTCTGTTAATAAATTAATCATCTCCCCTTGGAAATTGTCTAAGTCCGAGCCTGCTCATCTTCCAGAAGTGATGAAAGACCTTTCTGTTCGGCCAGGCATTTGCCAGGCAGGGATGGGGTGGGGGAGTTAAAAGGACTTTGTAAAATACGTTTTAGTAAGTTGCAAGCTGCTCTGAGCCCAAATGGGAAGGGTGACGTATAAATCTGAAATTAAATAAATAAATAAGACCCGAAGCCGTGCGAGGGACCCGACAGAATCTCGCGGTTACCACCATTATGGAAGAAATCCTAGCTTCACCGGAGTCAGGGGCAAAATTTCCATTGACTTCAGTTGGGCCAACATTACGTTCTGCAGTATTAGAAGCAGGTTTACTCAAATTCTTCCATTCACTTTAATTGTGCTAAACCTCACGCCTGCTGCAGTCCCGCAAGAGTAGACATCAGATACATGTGCTGTTGCCCCCTTTTAATACCAGCTAAACTGGAATTCCTTTTGAGCAGCAAGAGAACAAGCAGCTCGTTTTCCTTTTTTCTTTAATCCACAGAACGTCATGAACCGTAAAAAGCAGGTGACTACTGACTTCAAAGGAACCAGAACAGCATGCGATGGGCAGCCGCTTTGCTGGGCCAGGCAGAGCGGAGAGAGACTGGGTTTGGTAGGAGGACTGAGGGGGGAGAGGTCTCGGTGGAGCTGAGGGCTGGAGGAAGAGCAGCTCTGAGCATAGGGGACTGGGGGTATAAGAGGGATGGGACCCAAGAACCAGATCTAAGGGCAAGTAGTTGTTTGATACTCTGATAACCAGAGTAGTGGATGGGAGTCACCAAGCTGATGCCTTGGAGGGGCACGGCTTGTGTGCCAATACTGGGATGGGTTGAATGGAGTCCCAAAAGGCAGAGTACCAGTTGAACGTCCGACACGACTGGACTCAAGATCATAGCTATAATGGGGGCAGATGATGCGGTTACACCGGAGCCCATGTTTCCTGATGAAACTACAGCACTACTACGCACATGCGGTGCTTTAGTGTCACAGATTTTGGAGTCCCCGCCCAGTGGGCTTGCAATCCAAGATAGACAAGGATGAGGAGAACACACAGGGAAAGACAGACACACACACATTCCCACTTTACAGATTTGTTTTACAAACTTGTCCAAGGCCACTCAGTGAGTTCACTGGCGGGGGTGAGATTTGAACACTGGTCTCCCAGGTCCAAGTCCAGCACCTTACCCACTACACCACGCTGCCCTCTGCAGCTGGGAGAAGGGGTTAGGAGGGCACCAGGTCCCATTCCAACTTAGCTATACCCGTAACTAGACTTATTTGGAGCAAAGGAGAAATCAGGGTGCAAGCATCTAAGGGCAACCACAATTTTTCGTTGGGGGTGTGTGGGAGGTGGGGGGACTTCCAGTAGCCACTTCTCTCAACAGCATTTGGTGAGAGGAAGCGGCATTGTTTTCACCAGCCTCTGAAAACTTGAAGTTATAACGTACATAGAGCATCGATACATGCCACAAACTTATACGACCCTAAAAATTGAGTCCCAAGCCAAAGGCTGTAGGGGAGTTTCCTCTAGAGACACGGACAATAAAGCTACACTGTTTCTCTCCCCCGGAATTACGCCTTTGGGAGAGAAGAAAAATGAAGGCGTGAAGATATTATAGTGACTTCTTTGAAGGGAAGGTATTCTATCATTACTTTAAAGCGACCTGCACAGCAAAAGTGAGCTACAGGATTTTCCATTATGTTTCCGCTCGGAAGCAAAAGAGAGAAAGCCCCTTTTTTCTCAAAGTGAGACAGAAATAGAACAATTGCTGTTCTGTTGGAAATGCTGAGCAGGAAAGATGTATAGGAAGATATGCTACACACAAACAGTCCTTAGACCTCATTGATAAATGAGCCAATGTAACATTGAAAGTGAAGGATGGAATGACATCCCGATATACTCGAGGAACAGCATCATAATATAAAATCCAAGGTAGATTTTATTACACACCTATGTGACTGGATGCCGTGGGATACACTCCACATAAGCTAGGCTGGGAAAACTATGGCGAGGATGGCAGGTTAGAGCACCTTCTTTGGTTGTGTCCCAACGTCAAGTCTTTCGGGAAACAAAAAACACATTCCAAGGAAGTGAGTCAGAAGGGCAGATTTTGAATTCCTCCTGCAAGATGCACTTTTGGGAATGGACAATCCTCAAAATTAGCAGAGCAAACTTTGTGCTCCTCGTAAAAATGCTGTTTCTATCAGCAGGGCATGAAATTTCAGATCGAACTCGGAGCAAAAAATAAAATAATTCAATTGTCAGACTTTATATCCCGCTATTAAACCGTTCTTGCCACATTACACCCCTGAACCAGTGGCCAGCCTCAGTTTTCTGGGTGCCAATGGCTCCCAGGCACCTGCAAATTTCACGCCCTACTCCCAAGCAAACACACACAAAAGGAAAAAACTACTTCCACCACCCAGCACTACAGAACTGGTTAAACAGTATCTGGTTCATTCGACAGATGGAACGCTGGGCATACAGATTTAAGAATAAAGGCACGGGCTTTTCATAAAGTATGGGATCTATCTTTCAATTTTGTGCAGCAGTTACGTGCAGCAAAACTAGTGGCTAATACACCCTGGAAAAAGAACGTTACCATGAACATAAAAATGAGCAATTGTTTTTTTTATTACTCTCACACCTACCACAGTGAGCATAAAACAGGATTTTTTTATTGTTTTACCTTGCTGTTTATTCATCAAGTTACAAAATGATGTTTAAAGATCATGGATTTATATTTCTACAAATCATAGTAGTTGGAGAAATCTCCATAGAATTTAACAGAACGAAACAAAACAAAACAATACATCACCAGTACTATGAAGCTTGAGGAAGAAAAGTCAAAGGAACATTTAATCAATCTTTAGTTTATAGAAAATGGGGTCTTTAATGTGCAATAAAATTTTACTTTCATTAAAAAAAAAAACACACAAAAGAGGACCTGGCTCACTGCTTGTTCCTACAGCCAGCATGCAAAACTTCCAACAGAGTGAAGAGACTCTACTGAATCAAAGTAGGACCTCGATCTGTGCCCAGGAGCCTTGGAACATGTTCACACATGAGTCTGCTGTCACAGAGTTTGCCAGCACAGCAAACCCCTTCAGACAAAACTTCACCCATGTGGGGGAAGCCAACACAATATGCCCTTTCGACCCCACCCCCAGCTCATTCCCACTTCCAGGATCTGGGTTTTGTGTGAACGCATACTCAGTTAAATCTCTACTGTTCTAAAAATATAAAGTCAGGAGAGACTGCACTGCAACAACCACTTCCAGTTATAAAGTTAGGGCCAGGCTCTCTCCTGCATTAATAGCATAGTGTTGCTTCAGGGCAGCTAGATTTGATCAGCTGAGAATTTCAGTCCCATGGGGAAGCTCTCAGCAGTCACAGAGTTCCTTATGGTCAAATCACTGGCTAGCAAGAATTGCTAAGCTGTTCTCTCTCACGAAATCAGCACAGACTGGCCTTGATAAACAGGGAACTGTAAACAGCATCTAATTCAGACCACACTGGAGTAGTATCCCAACACCACAAGTTTTCTAGTAGGGCCACCAGAAACCTTATTTCATGCAATTTCCCTCCAGGATTTGAACTATGAATCACTTTTATATCTACCAGCTTTTGCTCACAGGAGCTAGCCATTAAAATCCTATAAAGCTACAAAAAGAGCAGGTGAGCTTCTATAAATTTCCTACTCAACTCCACTCAGGCAGGCATAACTTACATTCTGCTTACATTCACCAGACATTTAATTTGGTGTGTGACCCTCAGGAGTACTGTATGAGCACATCAGGGCTTGGTGAAACGAAGCATGGGGGAGTATTTATATTGCACTCACCACAATATATCAAATCAGGAGTCCCCATTTAATGAGGCGCCCGTGTATTTTTGAAACCGTGCTATTTGAGCACAGAACAGCGCTCCATGGATACAGCTCTCATTTACCATCACAGTTCAAACCATTAAGTCCCAAGCCTACAAGCATGTTTGAAAACTACATCATCTTCGTGTTAGAAAACCATCAGGCAGAGGAAAAGATTCTTCTGTTTCTAAAAATCATTCACACGGGGCTTGACCTTGCAATATGCCAAGCACTTTAAATGCATCACTGGAGCAGGCTAATCATGGGTTTAAATTTTAAACGTAAGCACAAGAGCATTGTCATTCAAGTACACAGGACTGTTCACATGCTCGAAGTTAAGTGTGTGCTTAAGAGCTTCACTGGATCAGGCTAGGGCGCTGAATTCCTTGCAGGATCAAACCCACAGACCTGGGCCAGAGGTAGGCAAGTGTGGACCCGATATGTTGGCCCCTGGGATCCATGAATAAACTTCAAATATCAACAGAAGCACAAGAAGGTCTGGTAAAAAAAAATCCAGGTCCATAGAGCTTCAAAGATGTCAAGACCCAACCTCAAACTTCAGGGGTGACCCCCACCTGGGGGTCCCATAATATATGGACCCGCAGTGTCTGCAATGTAGGAAGCCCCCGCCCTTCAAGAGGTGTTATGTTAAACCAAACAGCGAAGTTTGATTACAGTAACATTTTCCTCTTCCTAATTGGCAAGTCAGCGTGTGCAAACATTTCTGTGTTAGGAGGTATCCACACTGCTTTCTGCATCGCCCTGGTTTGGATACTGCAGAGACCCAAATCATCTCCCTGAGCTTCTGTTGTGCAGTAAGTTTGTAGAGCACTGTAACTTTACACAGTGCTTTATAATTTAAACGTGATACACATTCTGCTTAGAACTAGAGTAGACATAACACTTAACTCTTCCCATCTCAGAAGCATTATGGAAAGAGCATTAAAGAAACAGGTTTAGTCTTGCTCAGTGAGGTGGAGATTTATCTCCATTTCACCAGAGAGAAAAGCTGCACAGGTTAGAGGTGGCCAGGAAAGTAAAAATATTGTGGTTCTGCCTTTAGAAATGATGCCTAGAAAAAGGTCTATTCATAAATTCAGCATCCTTGAAAAAGACTATGGCATATTTTTTACCACAGAGAAGCTATTAGCCGACCTCAATGACAACTTCTAAACTTTCTATGCGGTTTGGGATCCGTGCCCGACAGTGATTAAAAGTCAAACCCCCATAACGGACTCTCCTGATATTAGATATAGAGAGAACTAGAAGGATCGAGGGTGAGCAGTGCTACTCCTGAGGGCTTATTTGTGGCACAAAGTTGTTTTATCAGGCTTTTTTTAAACTTACAATTACAGTATCATTTTGACATCAGATTGGGTTCCTAGTTTGTGGACTATGCGATGTTTTCTGGAGAATGCTCGCTAATTGGAGTACATGTCATAATAAGTACCCCATGAACAGGGATTTGATTTTTGTTTTCATTTGTTGTGGAACAAAAGAATAAAATAAATTCAGCATCAGGAACGAGAAAACTCGGTACTCATGCCGGAGACCTCATACGTGCGGTCTGGGCAGGGGTATAACTACCGTGGGCTGAGAGGGCTCAGCTGAACCCGGGTCTTGGACTCTGCAAGCGGACCGAGTGCCACTAGAAAGACAGCAGGGCCAATACTCTGTTCCCACATACCCTGAAAGTTTTCTAAAAGGCGCTCAGGCTTCAGCGTGGGTAGGGGTGGAGAACTGGTGGGGTTACTCTCATGCCAGGGGCGGCCTCACTAGGAGCTGGCCACGAGGGTTGCAGCTGCTTAGGGCGAAACTTGTTTGTTTCACAGGGTTCAAAACGTCCCCCGCCCCATCCCAGGTTTTATCGAAACCTTGATAGAACGTTTATGTTAAATGTATCCAATGATTTTTTATCAAAGACCATGCTTTCTTAACAAAAATCGGGTCTTTCGATAAAGACCACTTTGCATTATTGGTTCAAAATGGATCTTGATGAAACAGCTGCAGGACATTTCACAAGAGCTGGAAAGTCATGACAGCATCCGCTTTTTTTCTTCCAATGAAAAGTTGGTTCTTGGGGAACCACCTTCTGACCAAATAAATGAAAGTTTTTATAGAAAGAATTTTGACCACCTCTGTTTAATAGCCAGTTCTACTTTCAGGCTGCCAGAAGGCAATAGCTGTTAACTAGTCGCTACAAACATCATTTCCATTTCACATGGAGTTTCCACACTAGGCTCTCCACGCTGACTGGTGCAGTTAGAAAGCTGCGAGTGCAGTGGGTATAACGTCACACAACCACTTCAAGGCAAAATGGGACTTCTGAAATTTGGGAATGCATCCCTGTCTCTCTCTGTATCCTCCTCCCTCTTGTCTCCTTCCCCTCCTTTGTTTTTCCTAGATTGTAAGCTCCTTGGGGCAGAGACATGTTCTTAGTTACTGACTGTTCGGTGCCAGATACATTGCTAGCACTATAAATACTTGAGAATAATAATAATAATGCATCTTTTGGTCCAGGCCAGATGCAGTCATGTAGGGGCCTACCTGAAGACCCATGTTTGTTTACACCTTTATGTTGAACCGCTCTGCTTAGTTGCATTCCTGTTACATAGCCACAAAGGAAGACAACCTAGAATAAAGGTTAACCTGTCCACGTTGTGCACCTTCCGTTTTGTAAAAGCTTCTTCTTAAAACACAACCCAGAGTACCCAGGAAGCCCTTTGCTTACTTACGCAGGAACACTGTCAAACTCCTCTGCCGTTAAGAAGGCTATTTCTTTAATGTACTTGGGCTCTTTTGCAGATTTCTTTGCACGCTCAGGTTCTGCCGCTTTGCTCTGCTCGTCAGATTTTACAGTTGGTTCCACGGTGCTGTAGAATGAGAGAAGATGGAAGCGTATATAACTAGCTCACAAATCAGTTGTCACACACACCCCAACAATTATCCCATCTCCACTCACCAAGTGAAATAAAGGATGGCTGATCAGTTACAGCATGCCTCGTAGCTATAAGAAACGTAGTTTCTGTTCGCCCCCAATTTCTCAGGAGTGGCTTTAGACGGCCATTATTAAGAACAAAAATGGAGGTGCCAAGGATTTGGGACTTAGAATTTTTTCAGGTGTTTGATACAGTCATCCCCAACCTTTTTGTGATCTCAGAGTTCAATATTTATGGTGATCCACAACTTTATTTTGAAAGTCATACAAACAGACTACGTTGTAAGCAAGCAAAAAATAAAAATGAAGTAGGAATTAAATATAAACATTATTTCTGTTTTTTGCTGCATCTGTCTCTTGAGGAAACACTAGCCTAGGAGGTTTGTTTAAAAAGGTTTTTTTGCTCCTGCAGCAGCTCAGGGCTTCTCCCAACCTCTCTGCAGCACTGGGAGCATTTTAACCTTTTCCTTGACAATTCCAAGGCACATACATATCCATTCTCACATTCCTGCCTCTCAATACGTTTGTTTACAGAGCTACCAGCACAATCAATATGAGCAGGTGCCGCGAGCAACACACTGCTTGCAAGCTGCGGGTTGGGGGATCCCTGATTTAACTCATCTGGCTTATTCTTTATTAAGCTGCAGCTTCATGTGTGTTTTCTCCTATGAATGTCAGTAGCTGGAGAGAAAAGAGATGTACAGTAAAGTCGCAGAAAGGAAGCGTCGATGTTAGACCCTAGGAATCAGAAGTTCACATCTTAGCAGCGTGGAGATATCTCAGTTGGCCACAAGCCACTAACTCCAAAATAGCTCTAATGAAGTCAATGGATTAAACAGTTTGAGGGTTGCCTATTCGCTTGACACACACAAACTGGCCAGCGTGTAGTAGACTGCAGTTCTTTCGGATGAGATCTAAAATTAAACTTGGATCAGAGAGGAACGGAGCAAGCACAATTCCAGACGCTGGTACTGATCAAGGGTATTTCTACACAAGCACCTACCCACCCCATCATGCATGTTGCAGGGATTCATTGGTGCTCAGTGAGACCCTGCAAAATGCACGACGGGTGGACAGGCGTTGTCTTAAAAGCACCCCAATAAATCCCTAAGTGGCTTGGGCCCTACATATCTGAAAGACCACTTCCTCCTCTCGTCTCCATCTCCGGTCTTAAGGTCAACCAAGAACAACTTCTTGCTAGTTCCATTATTGTGTCACATCCATACGGGAAAGTTCTGTGGAGAGAGACATCCTCGGTGGCTGCTCCACAACTCTAGAACTCCCTTCCTCTAGAAGCTATTCATCATCATTTCTACGGTGATTTCAGCGTACTAAGTGCTTCACAATCTTTCTCCAGTTCATGCTCACAGCCACCTTGTGAGGCAGGCCATTATTATTACAGATGAGAATGGAGGACGACACACAGTGACTTGTCCTAGCTGAGATTTGAACTCTGTTCTCCCTAGCTCAAATCCAACAATTTATCCACTAGGATACATTGGAAGTTTGTGAAAGTGCAAATAGAAATTCCTATTTAGCCTGGCATTTGGTGGGAAGGGATATGTTGGCGGTGGCGGGGGGGGGGAGAGGAGGATAGGTTTTTTATTTAAATTGGATTTTATTTTACAATTATTTTTCGTGTTTTATTTCATATCTATTTTGTGTGTTGACTTTGCGTGTCGGAACTTGCAGAAAGCCCTTGATACCGCGCAGGATATAGATTCAAATAAATAAATAAATAAATAAAATGAAACCCTACTGCACTTCTCTAGGACTTTGCCTACTGCCCTCACCCCAAAGTCCAAAAGCAAAGCCCTCTCTCTGCCCCTTGATTCTTTCCTCAATTTTTATACCCCATGTAAAAACCAACCAGGCCGCTGCTCTCTGCTCCGCCCTCTTTACATCGCATCGCCCACTTACTTACTCCGCTAAACGCTTGGACACTCTAGAGGACGAAAGAGAACGGAGAGAGAAGAAATCATTCATACACAGCTGCAGGGCTGTATTTGGAGTTCTGGTTTGTAATTCTGGCCCATCATGTCAATATAAAGTTATCAAGATTTGTGCTTTAAGTGCCAGAGGGAGTTCCAGACCACCCTAGAAGTATATTCTGGCAGCGCATAGCAGTGCTGTGAACTGCTATCTGGGTTGTATGTTTTCATGTGAAACAAGACCCCTCCATCATGAAGGATTCAGCATTGACTGGAGGAGGAACCCCTCCCTACTGGCTATCTGCCCCCAGATACCACCCGCTGTTTTGGGGACCTGCCTTAAAGTTGGCAAGCGATCGGCCCTTTGCTGAGGCGGGCCACTCAGCATGGAACTTGCTTCCTCTGGATGCGCGTCTCAGTTCCTCCCTCCTCTCCTTCAAGATGCACCTGAAGACATCTTGGGTTTTGTTGTTATTCTCCAGGTGATTTTAGAGGAACCACTGCTGGTTCCCCTTGAGGCATTTTTTCTCCTCTCTTTTAAACGGTTTTAAAATGGATTGTATGTGGATTTAAAATTATTATATGGTGTTTTGTTGTATTTTATTGTATAAATGTCGTGAAGCACCCCAAGAGCCATGTGGCAGTGGGGATGGGGAGCTATAGAAGTGATATACTCTTGGCTTGTTGAGACACTCTGCTAATTCCTACACTAACTTGCCATCTCCGATAGTCTTAATACAACCTTGTACTCCTTCCATCTTAGCACTGGCCTGATCTGTCACGGAATCGCATCACAAGTACAGTACCCCCAATAAGATGCTTTACTGCACTAAAGCAAACATGTCTGGTACCAATAGGTAGCCCAGGATGGAAATCCAAGGGCATATAGTTGCTATCGAGAGCTTGTTAGGTTGCGATTCTACTACGCCGATTTTTACTTTGCCAGTCTATTTAGGCCCCAGGGGTTATACTTGGATTACCTACTTGGGGCAACTGATTAACAAGCTGGGTTTTTCTTTCACTTACTTCCAAGGGAAAAGTCTGACAGTAATAAAATCTGAAATATGCGGGAGGATCCGGGACAGACCAACAAGAAGATATGACCATTGTACGATCATGGAAGGTAGCCCCGTGGTTAAGCCAATTCAAACTGACACCTTCTTTCGAACTTTACTTGGATCAGCTAAATAATCCAAATTTGCGGCGGGCATATACCTACCTTCATCTTCAGTTAGTCCGGACGGCCGTCACGGAAGGCAGGTTACATCGTACTCCCCTCTCGCGGAGACTCTGTAATTGCTCCATGGGTGAGATTGGGAACATCTGTTTTGAGGTGCCCTTTTTTTGACGACCTATGAGTACTATGGCCTTGTTGGCTAGTGGATCCTCCTTTGGAGCCGAGGGATCTTATCTTTATTTACTTACTCAAACCCAGGAGGAGGCTGTACAGGCTCTGGCCTCCTTTACTCTTTTAGCATCCAAGAGGGGGTACACAGCCACCTTATAGGCAAGTTCCAGTCCATTTTAGTTTTACATGCCTGGGGCAAATGTTGTTTGTTCTATCTTTGCTCCTGTGAGGTGACTTACAGTGATTGTATTTTGTGTATCTTTTTGTCTCTTTTGTCTGTTGTTCGGTTTGGGCATATGGCGAAAGCCGTGCCATAATAAACACTTTACTTACTTAGCCAGTGACCGCACAGAACTTACCAGCGTGGGGTTGTTTTGGGCAGATGGATGGGAATATTTTCACTAAGGTGCTTAGCTTCGTTATACTCCTTCTCCAGGGATTCCTGAAGTTCCTGAAAGAAAAGGCATTGGCCTTGATCAATTGACCGTCTGCATTGATGGGGTCACCATCTGTCCTGTTCTCCGTGCCCGCAGCTTGGGCTTCATTTTTGACACGCACCTCTCCTTTAAACCTTACATTGACTCTGTGGCCAAATCCTGCCGATTCGCTCTCCTCAACATTGCC
>QEPC01014446.1:1764825-1794098 GCA_003113815.1 Sphenodon punctatus | reverse complement strand
GGTTTATGTGTGGTTTTCTGGGGGCACATGGGGACATGGTGGGGGGGAGTGGGGGGGTCACTGGTTTATGTGCGGCTTTCTGGTTTATGTGTGGTTTTTCCGCCTACCGTTTCCCTGGCTCCGCCCTAGGATAGGCTCCGCCCCTATGCTCGCCGGCAGCTTTGCCACCAGCAGCCCGACCAGCCTTAGTGACCCACCAACCTCATAAGCTCCTGCACTTCTCAATTTAGCACTACACCCATGGTTTGGACTTTCCTCTTTCTAAATACACTCGTTTAAAAACACCCTTGTCCCCAAACTTCTTTGTATTAATTTTCAGAGCAACCCCTGAGAGAGAAAAGGTTCTCCCCGCCTGATCTACCTCTACCCTGGTGATGAGCCTCTCAAATAGGTGCCTAGCATGTGGTAGTAAGAGGTTTTTTTATTTTTTGTCATAGCTAAGGCCAGCACAATAAACATATTGACTGGGTTTTGTTTTGTTTTTGAAGGCTGATGTGTTACAAATAAGTTTTAAAGTGAGTGGGGAGCAGTGGGAGTAGGGTTGCCACCTTTTGCAGTTTGATCCTGAGACTCCCAAGCTATGAGGAGCCTCGGGGTCAAACTGCAAAACGTAGCAACCCTAAATGGGAGAGACTGGGATACATTCAAAAAGTCCAGAAGTCACAGGCAGACGGGCTTAGCTTGGTGACAGTTAAGCTCACTGGAGTTTTCCTTTTTTAATATTTAAATTTCTTTTTAAATAAGACACAAGGCAGGAAGTAGCCAATGACATTTATTGATTAAAGTATATTTCAAACGTTTTTGGCATTAACAGAAAACAAACCCCATAGTTCCTGAAAACAGGTTGTTGGGTTTGTCAGAAGCAAGCAAACCATGCCAGTTTTTACCTGACGTATGTCCTCTTTGAGGAGTCTTGAGTGAAAGAAACATAGTCATTTGCTAATTTCCACCCCATACATAGTTTTATAGAGAGAAATATTTTAGAACAAATTCCTTATCTCATAAGTGAATTTCTGTTCTTCTACAGTTCTGTTTCACAAAGAACAATACCTCTCTCCTCCACTCAATTTTGATATCATCTTGTAAGAAAAAAGCCCCGAATAGTTAGCATTTAAAATAGTTAAGATGGGTTTTGTAACTATGCAATTACAAGTTGCATAGTTGTAATTGCATAGTTAATGTAATAGTTAATATGTAATAGTTAAGATGGGTTTTGTAACTATGCAATTTGTAACACCAGACCTTGTTCAAGGTGGGCACACTGCATTACGGTATTGTTTTTCACATCACAACTTGTTGAAATTGCTCCATGACCCATAAAAGCCTAAATGTAATTCACCAGAGACAAGCAAGGTCAGATACAGCAGCAGGAAGCCTGTCCTAAAGACCACTACCATTATACACACCCCTTTTAAATCTCCCCCGGGTGTGTTCTCACAAGCTTCTTCAATCAGGATTAACTACTCTGGAATAACCAATATGTGTGAACCACTTTTCTGATAAATGGCAGAACCACACATTAACCACCCTAATTATAAAAACAATAAAACCATACAGAAGGAACCCCAAAGCTAATCTAGTCCAGCCCCCACAATTAAGCAGGCTCCACTTTATCAACACCATCCCCGAGAGATTCTTGTCGAATCTATAAAGGTCTCCACTACCTCCCTTAGCAGGCTAGTTAAACAACTATTGATCCAGAAGCGTTGATTGTGAGAACACATCCTAAAGCATGCTCAGCATTTCCAATGGGCCTGATCCTACACATTTCCACAAACTTCCAAATTAAGCATAAGAGGGGGGGGGGAAAAAAACATCGGTGGCAGCAACATTTTTCCAATTCGGTTTCACTGTAGAGGGGAAAAATCTTAAGTGCCTCAAGTCAAGTAGATTTTATTTACGTGGCCTTCGGCCATAGTGAGTGCCTCATGACCAGTTCTGAATCAGAGATTCAGGTTACATAGTTGAAATCCAGTGTTCCTGAGAATTAAGGTGTGTTCAAACTTGTGCTACAGACAAGAGACCTTTGCAAATATAGGAACTGGATTTGAAGGTGCCTGGTCTGCAGATTTAGTTCGCTCACTTCTCTGAACCCAAAGTAAATTAAAGCATTCATAAATAGAAGAAACATCAGACAATACAAGGGAATTCACAGGAGACACCAATGTTTAAAAAACAAAAGTATTTAAACTTGGCAACTTTCTTTGCACAGTGGAACAACTGACATAGTAATGATTTTTTACTGGAAATAATTAAATGAGTCTAGGGGCATGTTCCGACCAACAGCATTAAACCAAAGTAACTACTACAATTTAATTAAAATAAACGTAACTACTACACCTCTGTACCGTTCTCACTGCAGTTCCAAAATCTCCCCTTAGTGGCTAGGGTACAATACAGCCACCATTATTAACGAACTGTAAAATAAAGATCTAAGTAAAAAGGGGATTTTCCAGGAGTACATACTTCTCTTCCAACTTCTGAATAACCTTGGTTTAGTGCTCTTGACGTGTGAACAAATCAGAAGTAAAAGCAGGTTAACACGCTACTACATTAAAGTATCTATTTGACATAACCAGCAATAGAATGCAGCGCATCCCCAGTATCTTAGAAACCTGGTTTCTTCCATACGTTTAAGGCTACGCATACATCCCAAAAAATGTACAAGGGTAATGTTTCTCTTTTTGGCGTCTACTACACCATCTGCTGTCCTCCCAGGGAAAGGGACGCATCCAGTTTTATAAGCAAAATTTGGTTCAACTTAAGGGACGCTGCGTATTGAAGTGGATTTAATTTCACAGGACACGCTTCTTAAGAAAACCCTTTTCAAACCAAACATAACGTCCTTCCTGCTCGTGTGAAGAAGACTCTGTATTTCACAAGAGAGAGCCACGTGTTGCCTGTCGGGGGCATCTATACAAATCCATTTTATCCCAGGAAAGCAGATGAAACATAAGCTGTCTTCTTATCAAGCAAATACTCCCGAGTACAGGGGTTGGTAGCCGTTGTCTTCTCTCTTGCACGTGAGGACGCACACGCTCAGCATCCCAAAGAACTGAAATGAAAAGAAAAAGCTTTAGCTTTGAGGCAGCCTCCAGCATCCAAATTTATCTGATGTATAATCGATGCCTGAATGAGATTTTATTCTCTGGTAGGGTCACTGCCTTCTGCGTATATTTGTCAAGCACATCACGCATTGTTCTAAACAATATCATAATTTGTTGCAGTAATGCCTTATAATAATGCTAGGATTTTTGCAACAGTCTCTTTAAAGGTCATGTTTAACTGATATAGATCCAATTACTTTTCCATTAAGTTACTCAGAGGACACTGCAAGGCAGCATCTGCTGTGAGTGAAGTAGAGTTGGACTTTGATTGTGGGTAGGTTATCATATTATTATTATCTATCATTTATCTAGTGCTTTCAGAGTTCAAAGTGCTTTACAAACCATATCTGCTTCCTAGTGTCTTAAAATCAGGGGGCAGGACAGGCAGGGTTAGGGTTGCCATCTATGCACGCTGCCTTGGTGCAGCCCTGCAACCTGTATTTCTCATAAGTGCCCTCTAAACATTTGCATATATGGCAACCCTACTGGGGGGGGGCATGGAAAGTGTTTGTGGGGGCACAAAGGACCTCAACTGTCAAACATCTAGCTCTATGTTCTCTGAGCTAGGGGGAAATCTCCAAAATAAAAGAACAAGAGGGAGAGAGAGAGAGAGAGAGAAAGTAACAGGAGGGTGGGAAGTGGGAAAGGAAGAGAGGGAGCAAAATACATGTATGTGTTTGTAGCGGAGGGAGGGGCTTGAACTATGACAAACAAGTAAATGGGGGGAACACATTTATGAAATAAAAAAAAAAGGTTTGCGAACCACTGACCTAGTTTACCCTCACAGAACCCTGTGAGGTAGGTCATTATTATTCCCACTTTACAGATGAGGAACTGAGTCAGAGAGAGTGACATGCCCAAGGCCGCTGTAGCAGGGCAGCTTGCTGTGGAGCTGCTGGCCCTTTAAGGGAGTCAAGATGGCACCCAGCGTAGCAAAATCGATGTGAACGAGGACAACTGAGAGAGGGTGTGGCAGAAGTCAGCCCACAGAGCTCAAGCTGGAAGCTCTGTGAGGGTGGTGTCGGGAGTTGGTTGCTAGCCGTGCAAGAGAGCAGAGACTGGGTGTAGGTCTGCTCAGCATGGTGCGGTGGAGGCTGAAGGGACCTTGACATCCAGAGAAGCTCAGGAGGCTCTGGATTGCTGTTCGCTGGAGATGCCATAGGACAAGGAGTGTGTGAAGCCAGCGAAGGTGGGTTGTTTGGCCACCTGTCCCCACTGGGCTGTAATTCTGGATTCGAGGAAGAAACTTCAGGGGTTAGAGGGTATTTCTGGCTGAACCCCAAGCCTAGCCTGAGGAGTTGCCTGGCTTGGAGGACTGCCAGGCCGTTACAGCTGCCCACTAATTCATGGGATCTGAACTTTGGTCTAAGTCCTACACCTTGTCCACTAGGCTGCAGGCCTTCCCTCAAATGCCAGCCAGCTGGGATGCAGTGGATGGGTGGGTATGTTTTGAGGGAAACTAGAAACAGAGAGAACCACCCATTTTTCATTTCTGTCCTTCCTTCTGCCTCAGCAAATCTCGGCCCAGGACTCCTATCCAATGACTCTGCAGCCTATAATGCAGTACCTTCACAATGGCAAATCCTAGGATGACGAGCATCGCGTAGCTGAGAACACTCTGGAGTCCAGATTCTACTTTCTCTGCACAGCCCTGCAGGGACACACAAAAGAAAGTTTAATAGCTGCCAATGGATTGCACCACGCAGCTGAGTTATTTTTTTATCATTTATACAGCATGCTCAGGGATCAGAGTGGTTTACAATTCTTATCTCATTCACTCTTACAAACAGCCCTGTGAGCTAGGTCATTATTATTCACATTTTAAAGATGGGGAACTAATGCTGAGAGACAGTGACTTTTTTTGCCCAGTGAGCTCATGGTTAAGGCAGGCTTTGAACCCCAGTCCAGGTCCAACACCTTATCCACTAAGCTACACTGACTCTAAAGACTATACATTAAATACAACCAGGCAGGTTTTGTGCACACACTCCAGACACAGAAAACACATTGTAGGACCCCATTTGGCATCACACCAGTAGCCTCTATAAAGCAGTCCCTAATCTGTGCATTGGGACCCCCAGAGGAGTCACCCCATCTACATATGCATACCCCCCAACAGTCCTTGTTTAGGAGGAACGGTCCTCTTTGGGTGCTGAATCCCACTGTCCATTTTTCAAAAGGGACAAAGAGATTGGTATTCAAACTTTGGTGCCTGGGAGGCACCTCTTTGCTGGCTGCCTCCCAGGAAAACCACTTGAAAGGCCAATGGGGAGATGATGGAATGACAAGAAACCAAGTGGAATGAGAAGCAGGAGAGCATCTGTCCCTGGAATATTGGGGTGTCTGTGCATGTGTGAGAGAGAGGGCAGAGCTTATTTGCTGAGGGAGCGGAGCTCATTCGTTTATGGGGAAGTACTTGTCCCTCTTTGGCTGCTCAAAATGTTGGGAGGTGTGCGTATGGGGTCACAATCTCAATAGATATTTCCTATAATTTGTACGTCTTGTCTGGCATCACATGATTCTACTTAAGTCTCAAAGCAGGGTCACGCAGACCGAAAACCTAGGAGCCACTGCTCTGTAAGCATTGCCCAAGGGATGAACTAGACAACCTATTCAGTCTCTCTTACCACCTCTACAAATCTTACCTGCCCCAGCTCACATATTGTACAAAAGAAACTTACCAGCCACTCCGAGACCCCAGGGGCTAGGATAGTGCCAGCAACAGAAAGAACAATTGGGTCCCTTACCTTGGGAATTGTCTTTCTATCAATTCTGAGGGAGGTTATTTGGACATAGGGAGTGTTCTCCCCCATGGCCAGCAGGAGGCAGCACCGACTTTCACTGGGCATGCGCAGGGAGAAAACGCAGATGGATCAAGGACATCTGTAAAGAGAGACACACAAAAAAACCCTCCACAACAGGGGTAACTACCTAACTACCCGTCAAGAAGGGTGTAACACATTGCACTGCTGATCCCGGACATGGTTTGGGGAAAACTAAGTCCAAAATGTAACCAGTTGCCAGCACACTACCCCAGGGAGGGCCGAATAACCTCCCTCAGAAGCGAAAGAAAAACAATTCCCAAGGTAAGGGACCCAATTGTCCTTTCTATGGCTTCTTCGTCCAGTTATTTGGACGTAGGGAGGTAACAAAGCAGTACCCCTCAGTCGGCAGTGGGTGGGAGGTAGCGGAAGGCAAGTGAAACCGTAACCCAACAGGAATGGCGAATAAATCTAGGCTAATCCAGGACTCTGCAGAATCCGTTGGCTGAAGGCGGCCTCGGCAGAATCGAAGACATCAATCTTGTAGTGCTTGGTGAATGTATGTAGGCTTTTCCATGTAGCCGCCTTACAAATTTCACCAAAGGAGGCTCTAGATCTAAAGGCCCAGTTGGCCGCAGCCCCTCGCGTAGGGTGGGCAAGAACCCTCATCCGTGGCAATAGACCTGATGCCCTATATGCATCTGCTATACGGGAAGAGATCCACTTGGAAATAACCACCTTAGAAGCCTTCTTGCCCTTGACACGCGGGTGATAGCTTACTTATGAGGCCCGAAGTCCATCTAAAAGACTCCGAACGTTCTAGGTAAATCTTGAGTTCCTGACGTAGGTCAAGGGTACGGCACACCTTCTCTAGATGGTGACAAGGTCGAGGACAAAAGGAAGGAAGGACGATTTCCTGGGAGAGATGGAAACTGGAGTTCACCTTCAGAAGGAAGGGTCTAGACGTAACACAACCGATTCCTTTCTGAAGGCGCACAGGGCCGGATCAATGGGGGAGAGCTGTTAGGGCCTTAAGAACCACGTTGAGGTTCCAAGAGAGAAACCTATGTACTACAGGGCGAAGTGTTGAAGGGCAAGTTCAATGGCCTTGAGTTCCAGCCAATCGATGCTGTGAGCCTGATCTGATATAGACCAGGTGCCCTGCACCACACCTGCTTCCAGGTGGGCCCCCCAGCTGAAGAGACTGGCATCTGTCGTAGGTATCACTCTTGTTGGTTCCATCAGGGGGACCCCCTGTTCGAAGCGGCGTGGGTTCTCCCACCAAGGGAAGGAGAGCAGGGTTTTCTGATTCACTGCGAGGGTCGCGAGTGTGTTATGACGTGCAACTGCCAGGGGCGGAGCAAGTTTCTGAAGTGCTCGAGAATGGAAGCATGCCCACTGTAGGTGCCGAATACAGGATACCATCATGCCTAGAAGGGATGCCAGGGTTTGTAGAGAGGTTCGAGGATGCGACCGTACAAACGACATGAGTTTCAGGATGTTGTTCTGGGGTTGTCGTGGAATGAACACTCTGTCCTGGGAGGTGTCGATGATCACCCCCAAGTGTTCCAGCCACTGTGTCAGCATGAGGTGGCTCTTGTCTCTGTTGACCAGGAATCAGTGGTACTCCAGATAGTTGATTGTACGCTGAAGGTGAATCAGTGCGTCTTCCTAAGACGGTGCCCTGATAAGTAGGTTGTCGAGGTAAAGGAAGATCACTATACCCTCTAAGCGAAGGTTTGCAAGCAGGGGGATGAGTACCTTGGTGAAAGTATGTGGTGATGTGCCTAGGCCAAAGGGGAGAGCGTGATATTGCCAGTGATGACCCTCGTAGCAGTAACGGAGCCATCTTCTGTGGTCTGGGAGGACGGGAACGTGTAGGTAAGCATCCTTGAGGTCCAAGGATGCCAGCCAGTCGCCTGTTGAGAAAGGCAGATGGAGGCAAGCGTCTCCATCTTGAACCTCTGGGTTTTCAGTGCTCTGTTCAGGCGTTTCAGGTCAAGGATCCCTCTCCACGCTCCGTTCTTCTTTTGCACCAGGAATAGGATGGAGTAGAAGCCTCTTCCTTTTTTCTCCCGAAGACACCCATTCTATCACTCCTATCCCCTCCAGTCTTTTTAGTTCTTGGAGCATGACCGTGTGTTTGGTGCGAACGCGGAGATACGCAAAAAAACCTCCCAGGGTTTGTACTCAAGTTCGATCACGTACTCCCTGGTCACTGTGTCTATGACCCAGGTGTCTGTGGTTGGAACTTTTTGTCCACAGGTGGGTTCAAGCAGACGGCCGCCGAGGGGAGCACAGGTTGGGGAACAGGTACCGGAGTAGTCAGGAATCCTGCTAATGAGCGGGGGACCCCGAGCGCTTGGGAGTGCGGATCGAGAATCCGCTTGACTTTACCCCATGGCCACAATGTCCTCTGCCGCGTGACTGGAAGTTCCAGGGGTTGCCTGAATTATAGCCCCTTAGTGGTCCCTGTGAGAAGCGTTGAAAAGGGCTAAGAAAGCTACTAAAGGACTGTACTTGGTTTAGAGAGTGCTTCTTTTCTTTATTTGAAGTCTAGGTCAAGGCCTTGTCTAAGGCTGAGCCGAATAGTTTGCCTGCTTTGAACGAGAAGATTCTTTGCGTATGGGTCAGCTCACCAGGGGGAGAGCCACAGTCTGCATCTGGCTGCCACATTAGTCACCGTGTTTTTGGCCACCCAAGTCACAATATCAGTGGGCCAAGGTAATGTTAGTGGCCAGTTTGAGGGACACAGACTCCGATATGTCGGGGTCCTTGCCTAGCTTAAACCACTTCATGATGGCTCTGAAAGCGGTTGTGGCCATCTGCAAGACGTTAGGTTAAGGCCTCATAACTTTTTCTGAGTCCAATTCCCACCCCTTTATCAGTGGAGTCCTTGGGGAGCAGATCTCCCTCAGAGGGGAATACGGACTGTAGCACCAAGGAGGTGGCAGCCGCGTCTACCTGAGGTAGTTTGAAGGCAGGGTCGCTGTGTCTGGAGGAGTTATACAGGGACTGCTGTACCTTAGATAGCTTCATTGCCTTCGTGGGCGGTTTCCACTGGGGTTTTATTATTTTTTCAAATGCCCTATCCAGAATGGCGCCCCTTGATTTACTGTCTAATTTGGGGATATAGTCCCGCTCAGAGTCGTCCTCCTCCTCGGAAGAATCGGAATCCCTTTTCTTTTGGTTTCTGAGGGTGATCTTGAGGACCCTCTCCACCCGCTTTAACAGTTTAGGGTCTTGGTCAGAGGGCAGCTCCCTGCCCAGTTCCTTAGGTCCCCTTGTCAGGATCTCCTCCCACTCAGGGGGCTCTCTGAGAATTGAGGGGGGCAGCTACAGGAGGCCCGAACTGAATCCTCCTCGGAAGTTAGCTCTGTCACCAGTGGGGCTCCGGTGTGTCTGGCCCCTTTTCTCCGTTTGGCAGGGGGGCGGGGAAGCCGTCATCTGACTCTTCCTCAGGTGGCAGTTCTCCCTCCTCCATGATGGAAGAGCCCCCATCCTCCTCTTCTGAGGAGCCAATACGTTCCCTGAGGGATCCTTTCCGGGGAGGTTTGTGGGTCCTTCTAGGGGTGGGGTGTTTACCCTTCCCCGGGGGTTTGGAGGACCCTTTAAAGGTATGCTTGGGGGGAGGGGAGTGGGCAGGTGCACTTGTGGGGTCGCTGTCCCCTGGTCTGGTTCCTCTCTATTCTGGCCAGCACCCCCATCATCTTCTGAAGGGCGTCCAGCTGGAGCTGCTGGATAGGGTCTATGGTAGGGGTCCCCCTTACTTGGTGGGAGGCAGATGAGGCTACTTCCCCGTCCTCCTCCGCTGTCTCGGATGTGCTGCGTGCCTCTTCCTGCTCGTGGATGCAGGCCGTGGTGTGGATTTAGGCAGTAGGAGCCGCCACGGTTTCGGTTTCCTTTACCGCCGTTTCTTGTTGTGCTGCAGCTCAGCGGGAAGCCGCCCAGTGGGTCTTGGCGGTCTCTGCCATAATAGCAGGTACCCCTGGGGGGGGGTGTACCCCATGGGTCAATCCCCTGCACCTGCTCTGCCCCGGGCTGTACCTGGGGGCGGGGGGGGGGAAGGGTCTAGAGCAGCAAGGGTTGCTACTGAGTAATCGCCGCCCGCCGGGCATTTGGATCAGCTGGAAGGGTCACTCCTCCAACCTAAGCTACGTTGAGCCCCCGCTCCAAGGAGCTTTAGGGGCTGGAAAGTCCTGCCGGATGTGGGGCACCCACACTGCGCTCCTGAACTGATCCGAGGCAGACTTGCACCAGCGATTGAGGGCGTGCTCTCCTTGCGCGTGCCCAGTGAAAGTCAGTGCTGCCTCCTGCTGGCCATGGGGGAGAACCCTACCTACGTCCGAATAACTGGGCAAAGAAGCCATAGAATACAAGGTCTTGTGGGCTCCCAACGTGAGAGAGGCAGGTGGAATTTTCAGGCTGAACGCCAGATGAAATTTCTCAATTCAGTTACCGAATTTGAATTTAAAGCTACATTAAAAGCAGCACTTGGCCTTGTGAAAGAGCTATCCCACACGAATGCTCAGTTGTTACAGGATCAGGCTCGCAAGCCACCACACACAGCCGGATCTTTTCATCTAGGGTGCTTTTATTATCATCAAATATGCAATAATTGTCCCAACACTAGGTGAAAACAGACATGACGCTAACCACCCTTGGTGGTCATTTATGCATGTTTCAGGGCTGCATAGGGCACCAATACAGCCCTGCAACATGCATAAATAACCACCAAGGGTGGTTAAAGGGTGGTTAGCGTCATGTCTGTTTTCTCCCATTAACAAGTGTCCCAACATTATTACAAAATGTCTTAAGACTTTTCTTAAAGCGGCTAGCTTTCCTCCCAGGCTGTCAGTCCATTCTGTGGGGATGGGGTTCTGTGCAAGTCTCCTGGCCTTGCCCCTTTGGCCATCCAGTTCTAAGGCAAGTCTTGTAATGGACAGCGCCATGCCTCCTCCTCACTTGGCTTGTGGAATCTCCAAGGCTAGCTTCAGCCCAGCCCAGCAGCCTCTGCTCAAACTCTGCTTCGCCCCTAGTGGTCTGCCCTCTGAATGGCATCGGCACCCATACGTCCCAGCCAGCTGGTCACCGGGCTTGGCTTCCAATCACGGGTCTCACCTGAGCTAAGGAGCCCAACCCAACCCAACTCTAGTTTATTGCCTCCCAACTCTCTTGGAGGGCCCCAGGTTGCCGGCAAGCCATGGACAAGGACTTGCCCACACCACCCCAAGCTGAAGCACTGATTCGGTGGTAGCTCAAACGGATGGGTGCCACCTAACAAATCTCTCCAACAAGCTTCCATCAGCAGTTTGTTTTCATTGGTGGCTTTGCACCCCAATACCAACTGGGCTTCGGCGAAGATATTGGAGGAGACCACTGTCTATAGTGGAGGCGGGGGGGGAACCTCCAGCTCAACAGAGGTTTCCCCCGATCCGACGCAGCACGCCGCCTATTGCACAACCGTCCACAAGCGACCCACCCACTTTTGGACAGCCAGGGAGCATCCTGTGCTGGGATCACACCTCGTGGCACAGCCCTTCCCGCTGCAAGGTGCCTCCGTATAGCATTCCCAGTGTGATGACTGACTGAAATGGGTAGTTAATTTAGTATCAGCTAACCACGTCACAGCGATTAGTTGATTAATCAAAATATCAATTAATACCACCTGTTATATAACTAGTCTGCTGCTTTTCTAAGCTGCCTGAAGCGAATTTGAACCAGGTATCCAATGGGGAACGGAGTTAAACTTGAAGCCAGAGGTCGGGGGGGGAGGGAGGAGGAAGGGGGCATACAGAAAAGGAATTATGGGTAGACTGAACTAGCCAGTATCCATGGAATGGCTGGGAAAACAGGAAGCAGTAACAGTACAAATGGTTACTGCTTGGTAACCAATCGTTATTGGTTTAGTTACGACACATACGACGGTTACCGATACCCACATGGACAACCATTTCAATTCTGTGGGATGATTGGGCCACAGCCTGGATTTGGTGTGGCTCTGTTCCCTGCATAAGACAATCTTGCCCTGAGAGAGGAAACGGATTCCCACCCTTAGCCTAAAGCAATCTAGTCACTCGTCCCTGCAATGCTTTTCCTCACCTGGGTATTAAGATACTGTGGCTCGCTTAGGCGTCCTGTGCAAGTACTGTTCATGTCCTGTTTGCAGCAGCTCAGCGGAACACTGTCATTGCCAGTGGAATTGAACCACTGGGTGGCCGTCCAGTCACTATAGTTGGATACTCCACAGCACTGAAGCTGCAAAACAAAAGAGATTAAATGAGCAACAGTGTTAAATTCTCCCCGGATTAGGAACGCTGTGCTGTTATGGCCCTTTAAAAAGTGTTAAGCCTTATTATGAACATTGCAATTCTTTAATCCTTCAAAACACTGCAGTTGCTCTATTGGAGAACACAGTACCCGGGGGGAAACGCTGTCTCATGGGTCAAATCTGGCCTGCAGCAAGGGTTTTGTTTGGCCCATTTCCAATGCCTGAATCTGGACCCTGGATCCCCAGCCCCTTCACTCAAGCACTGAAGGGAGGCTATTCAGGGGGAAGGGAGCAGTGAGAAGGCTGTGCACTCCAGGATAGCAGCTGGTTTGGTGATTCGGATATTCCCATTCCCCACCAAATTGCCCTGACAACCACGCATCGTCCCCGCTTCTTTGCCACACCCGTATCTCCCTGCAGTCAACCCCCTGCAGCTCCTTCCCTATGCCCTGCCAATTCCCCCTCTCTTCTCTCACGTAACACTTCTATTTTGGCACTGAAATAACTGGGACTCGGAGTCAGGGGTGGATGGGTGGGGTTCCAAGCAGGGCCAGTCTTTCAATAGGTGGGGCCTAGAGAACGGAGGCAGGGAGGCATGTAACGGGCCCTGCAGGAATCTCCTGGCCTGACTCCTAGTCTCTACTGCCACCGCTGCTGCTCCTTAGGGCTGGATCAATAGCGCCATTCCGATTTCATTAGAAACGTTCCGTGACCATTTCTGCGCATGCTTAAAATGGCAGCTGCCATCTTGTTGTACAGCAGCGGCCATTTTAAACATTGCTCCGCCCAGCTTCTTATTTCCCTAAGCAGCCTAATATCCTGGGGAAGGGCCAGCTAGGAGACAGAGAAGGGGTACGGCACAGGCTGAAACAGAGAGGCTACGAGGTTGCAACCCTGTGATACTCAGCTGGCCACTGCCCCAGAACCCCCAGAAGTATCAGTTTGAGGTCACGTACCTGACTGAACAGGAGGGATAAGAAGTTTTTGCAAAGCCTCAACATTTCAAGAAAAGATCCATCTATTTCCATTTATTTTAGAAGAGCATGGAAAGAATGTAAGGCTCCTGCAGCAGTGGGGCAGCACTCCTCTTCAGCAGAGGCTGAGAGAAGTGACTGACACAAGGGAAAGCAGGATTTGAATGATGAACTGGAGGGGTGGAAGGGACCCCCAAGGGTCATCTAGTCCAACCTGTTCCTACAAGCAGCCCAGACAGACACTTATAGCAGGTTTCTGAAAACATCCTTGGAGATGGCACAGCTTCCCTTGGCGACCTATTCCACTGCCCAACAGTTCTTACGGTTAGGAAGTTTTTCCTAATATTTAACCAACAATCTATCTTGTTGGAATTTAAGCTCAAGGTAGGTTATTCTTCCTTGTGAAGAACAAACATTCTCCTACTTTTTCTGTGGCAACCTCTTAGATAACCTGCCCCCCACTAAGTCATTTCCCCCCCCCCCCAGGTAGTAGGTTAAACGTTCCCAACCCCTTCAACCTTTCTACACAAGCCTGGCATCCTAGCTTCCTTAACATCTTGGCCGGCCTCCTCAGAATCCTTCTTCCGTTTCACCAGCATCCTTCTTGAAACTTGGTGCCCCAAAATGAACACTATCCTCCAGCTGAGGCTGTACTCAGACAGGAACCCCGAGGTCAGGGCAAGGGTGGACTCAGGGAACAGGTCCAAAGTGGGAGACTTCAGGGATGGGGTCTAGGGAAGAGCAGATACAACCAACAAGAATTCAGAACAGGAAGGGGAACCAGTAGGATTGTCACCTTCAGTCATTTTTTACCCGACACTTCTATTTGATCTATGGAAGTGTCAGGTAAAAAGCCAACACAGGTGGCCACCCCAAGAGCCAGTCAGGAAAAGGCACAGACCAAGCAGGAAGCAGGTCAGGTCAGATGATCCATCCAGCTTCCTGGTGCTACCAACAAGCCTTAGATGCTGGCTGGCAGCCAATCGGGAAGCTAGGAGGTGTGATGAGAGGCCCTGGCTTTGAAACCCTGGCCTCTGGAGTGGCATCCTGCTGCCGGCACCACTGCCTAGGCTTCTCTCAGCCTCCACCATGCCTGGCTCTGACCCCGCCTCTCATCCTGTCTATCTTGCCAGATGCCCTGCCTCCACGCTTCCTGGCCGGCTACCAGCAATATAAAAGCACGCTGGTACCAACAGGAAGCTGGGCAGAACAACCCTCCTGATACCTGGCGCCTTGCTCTCCGGATCCCAGGCCTCTGCTCCCCAACCCTTCAGTTCCCTGTCCCCTGACTCTGCTCTGACTCCCACTCCTGATTCCTTGGCTCCCTTGTTCTCCAACTCCTTGATCTCTTGGCTCCCTGGCCTTCGGATTCTTCCATCTCCTGCTTCTTCTCTGGTTCCCTCAGACTCTGTCCTCTCGCTCCTTTGGTCTCTGCCTCTTAGGCCACTTTCAAACGAGGTGCTTAGAAGCACTCCTGAGCCCCGCGTTCAGAGAAAAGCTGTGCCGGAAGTGACGTGCTGCTTGCCGTCGGCAGCGGCGGTGGTTGGAGACGCGGGGCTTTGAAGAGGCGCATTCTGAAAGCCTGAAAAGTGAGGCTTTCAGAACGCGCCTCTTCAAATATTCACGTCTCCAGCTGCTGCCGACAATGGGCAGCACGTCCCTTCCGTCAGCGCGGGGAGCGTGTAAACACTCCCTGGGACTAACATTTCCACTAATGTTTTCATTCAGAGTTTTCTAAGCGCTTCTAAAAATGTTGGCCTTAGACATCGGGTGTTTTTAAAGGAGCAAGGCTTGAGGAGGGCCGGATCCATGGCACAGCTACAGAGCACCCACGCGCATGGAGCGAGTGGGGAGGAATTTGAATGGGTTGCTTCCAGGGTGACCACCGGGACCACATAGGCAGCCTCCATGCACTCCCGCAGGCAGACCGGCTTCAAGGCTGGGTCCTGACACCCAGTTCCAAGTCTGCCGTACTAGCCACACGGCCACAATCGCTCCACAAGAAGATACCGGATGACAGACTGGACTAAAGTTTCATATTATATGTGCAGGCCTCCATGTTTATTCATTTCAAAAACTTATGCAGCACGGTGATGAAAGGAACCATAAAACTTACGGCAGATGAAGGTGAAAGTAACTTCCATTGGTGGTGCTTTTATAAATGGTCTAATCCTGCAAAGTGCTGAGCACACCCCATTGCTTTTGAAGCAAATAGTAGTCAAGGGTGCTGAGCTTCTTTGAAGAACAGGACTCTGGATGGCACCTGGCTGTAGAAGTTCTACTGGTAGTTTAATGCTGGACGGACATTTGTAGTTCATGATGATCATTCTCCTCAACAGAACATAGGTGTCCCTACCTGCTGTTGCAAGTAATCCACAATGTGGGTTTCTGAACTTTTGCCATCGTATTTCTGGAAGACAGTCTGCATCGTGCCTTGCACGTCTGATTTTACCTGGAGGAAGGAAACACAGCGCACTGTCGGTTGGTTCAAGAACAGCACCTCAAAATCTACTAAAGTGGAAGCTTCAGATGTTCTCCTGCCCTCAGCAAAATTAAGTGCAATTAAAAAGTCAAGCCCAGCCTGTAATGCGTTTGATAAGGTTCTAACCCTAGCCATACACCATTTTCCTACTGGCTTCTCAAGCCACCTCCCGGGCTCATTTATCACAGTTTCAGCAAACTGATTAGCAGTTGCCTTTCATACTAACTAAATATTTCCTGGATTCCTCTCCCACCAGACCAAGCCACTAATTACTTAGGTCTCAGTTCTTCACAATACAAAGGAAACTTCATTTTACCAGGAAGCCTTAAGAGGAAAGAATCAGACACAGGAGAGGAATCTACAAAATGAGATCCCTTCTTTTAATCATTATTTATCCTTTAGTTAAACTTATATCCCACTCTTTCCCTAGGGCTCTGAGCAGGTCAACAAATAAAAGTAAATCAAATATACATAAAACCAAATAAAATCACCTTCCCCACCTTCCCTGCCTCTATCCCTGCCTGCCAAATGCTTGGCCAAACAAAAAGGTCTTACATTGCCATTAGAAAATGCTCAGACTCTGTGAACCTAAAGGAGAAGGGGAATTCCACAACAGTGGAGTAGGCAGCAGAAACACCTCTCCGAGAGCCCTTGATGTGCTGATGGTATGTGCAAGTGGGCACTCCCAGCTGACCTCAGGGGCTGCAATGGAATGAAAAGGAGGAGGCAGCCTTTCATTAGCACGTAGAAGTGTTACTAACTCACCTTTTCTTTGTAAATGAATCCCAAGACAAAAGCGGCCACTTCTGCTATAAAGATCATCAGGATAATAACCAGGAACTGAAATATCAGAAGAAGAAGAAGAAGGGGAGAAATGAGGGTGCCTTTATGAAGCTTCATTTCCAGCACTATAGACACTTTCATACATTCTCCCCCCGACATGCATATTCTGACTGCGGGGAGAGGTGGGGGGGATGTGCAGCCAGAATACGTGCGGGGCTCGGCCAGTTGAAAGCCCTCCCCGCACGGGTTTGCCGGCAGACATGTGCATGGATGCAAAGCAGAAAACAGAGCTCCGCATCCATGCACATGTCTGCCAGCAAAGTTGCACTGAGGGGGACCTTTCAGACCACCCGATCCCTGCGCATATTCTGGCTGCGCATTCCACCACCAACCCCAGCCACAATATGCGCGCGGGGGGGGGGGGGGGGATGTCTGAAAGTGGCCGAAGTGCCAGTATCCACAGTTAGCTCTCCAAGCAGACAAGCTTCCTGAGCTCACTACAAAGAAAGATCTCACCAACCTATCTGTAAGAGTTTTGTGGGCTATAAAAGCAACAGGATCGTCATTGTCCGATAGGATTTCATTTGAAAGAATAGCTCTATGACCAGAGGTCTGCGTCGTCGTAGCTCCTACATCAACTGGAGCTGGAAACAGTTTAACAAGGGAGATAGTGCTACGTTCTTTTTGACGCCCATTCCAAAACATCATGGTAGAACCCTCATGGAGGACCTGCCCATCTCAGATCTGGGCAGATGAGAATATGGGGCCTCCGTGTTCACAGCCCAGTTCTACACGGCATGACATTCAAGCCTCACAGCCTGAGTGAAAAGTCACCCTAGATCACGGATGGGGAACCTTTTCCCTCCCGGGGAAAAATCACGACAAATTCCAAGAGTCAAATAGAAGTTGGAAGCAGGGGTGCGCTTGGGAAGAGGGGTTGGGGTGGGGGGTCCAAATCACAAATCTGTCCATGTTGCCCTAATTGCTTCGACCATGTGCAGCCTCTCCTCTTCTCTGGCTCCCCCTTCCTGAACGTATCCTGTTTAAACTCCTGGTATTCACGTTCAAAACACTCCACAACCAAGCTCCCCGTTACCTCTCGGACCTAATCTCCCTACGCACTCCTGTACGTGCTCTCCACTTTTCCTCTGTCCCCTCCCTCACTCTCCCTCATTTCCCCATCTCACCTAACCGCCTTCGACCCTTCTCCCTCGCTGCCCCCCATGACTGGAACTCCCTCCCTGCCCACATCCGCCTTGCCCCCTCCCTCCGCTCCTTCAAATCCCTCCTCAAGACCCACTTTTTCCTCGCCGCCTTTCCCAATGCCTGCTAGTCGTTCCGATATACCTACTGTCTGCCCTCCTCTGCAGACTGCTGCAACCAACCTGATTGTAACCAAGCCAAGCACACGCACCTGAGACTTCGCATCCGCTTGAATGGTTGTCTGTCTTCTCCCCTGTCTCTCCCTCTGTCCCCTCTCCCTGTCTCCCCCCCTTGTCGTTTAGATTGTAAGCCACAGGCAGGGAGCGCGTCTATTTCTATGTTCTGTACAGCACCAAGTACATGGCTGGCACTATATAAATGTTTATAATAATAATAGTCTCTGATCCCTTGCCCTGGGCTCAGTCATTTAGTGCTTGGGGACAGGAACTACATCCAGGGGTCAGATCCAGGCACTGGAAAGGAACCAAACAGAAACTGGCCATGAGCTGCATTTGGTCCCCAGGCCTGCGAGGTTCTCCATCCCTGCTCTACTTTGTTGCCCAGGCCCAGCAGATCCTGTGCCCCATAAGTCCGACCTCCCCTAGTCTAGACCCTTCGAGTACTTAAGAACCATGGCCACCAGAACCTAGTCTGATGGTTGTCAGCAACAAGCTACGGCCCCGTCGCTGAAGCACCGCTCCAGTTCTACTCAATAACTCTGATCCTTTCCAACCGTTCTCATGGACCCATTGAGTAATATTTGTCAGGCAGCAATTGCCGCAGAGCGCGCAGTACTTACAATTCCCAACCCGACCCGTGACTCCCGGATGGTGCCGCAGCAACCAACCAAGCCAATGATGAACATCACCACGGCAACACAAATGATGATCACCGCCGGCAGCAGGGCATACTTGTCCTGAAGGAAGTGGTCATAGTTCTTGTAGGTGCTGATGACGTATCCTCCGACATACGCAAGCCCAGCTCCTGCCGCCTGAAACACAAAAGCAAAACAGCACAAGGGTTTGTTTGTTAAATGCCTTCCTCGGGAAAGAAAACAAAAAACGGGGAAAGAAAGGAACCATTCATTTTTGTGCTGCAGTGGCAAATCAAACATCATTTTGAAAACCAGTGACTGGGCTCATTCACAAAACACTCTGGTAGAGTGGGTAGTGGCACAAACCCACATTCTGTGTTGTGTGAAATCCATACCACTTCTTGGGCTCCTTTATGATCCCATATCCTCTGCCACCCATGCATTCATTTCAGGCCAGCCCTGGCACTAACAGCCACAGAATTTTACCCTAAGGCCCTTTTTCAATGGGCCGCAGGTGCAGGGGGGATGGGCGTGCGCACAGGAGCATGGACGGGACTGGGGGGAGGCGGTGTACACGGGGGCACACCTATTCCCCCCTCCCGCATCCCCACTCATGGAGCAATCACTGCTTTGGCCAATTGCTCCATGAGTGGGTGGAGGTGGATGGGCATGCATGTTTTGCAGGAGCGTGCACACAAGCCCACCCACCTGCCATGGCAGTCACTCCGGAGGTACCCACTCATGCCCACGGAACCAACCTACACGGGCATGAGTGGGTGCATCTCGTATAAAAAGGGCCTTAAGTCACTGAAAAAGACTCCAGAAGCAGAGAATCTGATCCCAGGTTAAGGCCTTGTCACGTGTTATAGGTTTATTCTTAACAGTTTTATATCCTATTCAGTTTTTATCAGTTAGGTTTCTGGTCTGGAAGAGAAAAAGCTTCCTCGTGAGAGGATTATAACAGAAACAGACTTTATCCGAGAAGGATGCTGAAAGCTCAGTACGGAAGAAAGTTAAAAGCCACCTGGAGTTCATTCAAGTGAGAAGTTCGTTCGCCGCAAAATGGCGGCGACGGAGATTTGTCGTGCCGCTCCCTATCAGGAGGGAGTAAGGTGCCGCTGCTAGGGGAATGCCTGATAGAAGGCTTCCCCCCAGGTTCGAGCTGGGTTGCTGGGCAGCTCTCGCCAGTGGTGCGAAGACGTGTCACGTGGGGCAGGGGAGTCCGTCCCTTTCTAGGAGGGGCGGACTCTCTGCCGCTTAGGGAGCTGATCATTCCGGGCATGGAGGCTGAGCGGATTCCTGACCGGCGCAACACCTGGCTTGCCACAAGGATGGGCCGTACAAAGAAGAAGCCGTCAGCAAGGAAGGACAGTGGCCGCAGAGTGGGGGCGACCCGTTCAGAGGGAGTGGGGACAGATGAGAGGGCTGCGATGGGCCTGATGGCGAGGGAAATCCCCTCTCGGGAGGAGCTGCTCGTGCGCTTGGAGGCGTGTGAGCAGGCCATGGAGGTAGGCCCCGAGGCTGGGGGCCATGTTGCCGACTTAAGGAACATGGTGGGTGGTAGCCGGGCCCCTGCCCAGGCGGCAAGCGGGCCTGGGGAGTTGAGTCCTGGGCCTGGTGAAGCACGAAGTGCTGGTGCGGGGATCACCACCCAGGGGTGGGGGGAGAGGGTGGTTTCCCCACCTGTGAGATACAGGAGTGAGGAGGGAACGTCCCCCCCTTCAACGTTAATGGGTTCAGGGGGCGGGTGGCCTATGCAGGATCCATTGATAGTGTCTGCAGCTGTGGACATGCAGCAGGTCTCACATACCGCTGGCGGCCCTAGGGGGAGCGAGGCTCCAATAATCAGCGTGGTAGGCCCATCCGGCCTCCAAGCGGGCCCCCACACAGTGGAACCCGTCATGGTGCCGGGGAACATGGGGGTTCGTATTACCCCAATGGTGGGGCAGGACCTGCCCCCTTTTTGGAGGGTAGGGCAGGCCCTTCAGGCTGGGCCTTCATGGATTGACTCCCCCACCGCACCATTACTTAGGGCTATATACGGTGCATCAAGTGGGTCTGGGGGCAGGGGCAATGCCTGAACAACGGGTGATCTTGGGGGGAATCAGGCGGTAGTTGCACAAGGTCAGATGGGGGTGCAGGGCCCGCTGTAGGAGCCAGGGCTCCCGTGGGCCGGGTTGCCCGCCTATGGGAACCCAGAGTCTCATTCCACAGAGGAACCGCCTCCGGAGCGGCGGAGGCGCGTGGAGCCGACCCGGGCGGAGCAGGGGGAAGATGGTGAGTTATGGCAGAGGATCCTCGCCCTCGAGCATCAGTTATATGGAGAGGGGCAAGGGACAAGCGGAGGCGAGATCCACAGGCTCGGCGTGGGAAGTGGCGGTGCGTTACCGGCAAGGGGCAGGTAATCAGGGTTCTACTGGCACGCAAGGCGAGCAGACAGGGGGCCAAGGGGTCTTGGCTAGTGCAAGTGGCCTCTCGATAGGGGCGGGCGTAGCTGCAGGGGCGCACGAGCAGACCGGGCCTGGGGTTGCCATGACTTCGTCACCGGTGGAAGGGAGAGCACCACAGGGAGGGACGTCAACGGGGGGGGCAGGGCCAGCCGCAGGTGGCATGGATGAACGGGGCTTGGGTCATGATTACACCCATTTTGGCACCTTTTCAGTCACCACCTGCTATTGCACCCATTCAGGGGCAGGTTGGGGTGGCTGACCCAGTCCCCTCCACCTCCTCTGGTGCAGGGGTCATTGAGGTAACCTCGTCCTCGGTTCCCCTTTCAGTCTCCAGGGCTGTCCAGGAGTGCCCCCTGCCTCCCCCAGGCGGAGCTAGTTTGGACATAACGGCTCCTTTTGGGCAACATTTGTTGCAGGCCACAAAAGAAAAGATTTGGCGGAGGGAATATGTCGATGTTTTCGCCCTGTTGTTTAGTGATCCAATAGTGGATCACAGAGATGAGGTGGAACAGAAGGAAAGACAGACGTTCAAACGCCGCAAGGCCGATAGGAATTGGGCGAATTGGACTTCGGCCTATGCCGTATACATGGCTGTAATGATGGAGGCATACCCCGGCCGTGGACTTGAGCTGCATAAATATGTGGATATTGTGCGCCGGGCACATGGCACGGGCCCTCCTGGAGCGTGGCTGCGGTATGACGAGGCTTTCTTTCATCGGGCGGCCACGAACCCCGGGCTTCGGTGGGACGTGTATGCTGCGGACCTATGGCTCAAAAGCATGATTGATGCTAAGAGCCCTTCGCAGTCAGAGAGTAGGCATACTTTGGTAAAAGGGGGGGTGGCACCGGCAAACAAGCCATACCGTAGCCATTCCAGGAGAGCGAGTGTAGGCGTGGCAGGCCCTTGTTGGGAATACAACAGGGTTTCATGCCATTTTCGCCATGCCTGCTCGGGGTGTGCGGGGAACCACCCTGCATTCAGTTGTTTTCGTTCCTGTCAGAAGGGTGGTAGAGAGCGATTCGGCCAAGACGGTGGTAATGGGAGAGGTAAGCAAGGTTCCAGTCAGGGTCCACCATCAGGAAAGGGGGCTGACGCCAATCAAAATTGACCAGTTGAAGCAAGTACTGGTGGGACACCCCGACCCTAACGAGGTCTATTATATAGTTCAAGGATTTGTCATCCCTGCAGGCCCTGTGCAGGAATGTCATGTCTCCCAGAATTTAAAATCAGTCACGGGAATGGAAGATGTGGTCCGAATTTTTTTTAATAAGGAGGTTAAATTGGGTAGAGTGGCTGGCCCATTTACCCACCCCCCTTTCCCTGAATTGGTTGTCTCCCCTGGGGATCGTACCAAAAAAGGCCCCCGGGGAGTTTAGATTAATCCATCACCTGTCACATTCAAGGGGCCATTCGGTCAATGATGCCATTCTGAGGGAAAGGACATCGACCAAATATTCCTCTTTCGATGTGGCGGTGGAAAAGGCCCGGGCCATGGGGCGGGGTGCACTGCTGGCAAAGTGTGACGTCAAATCGGCACTACCAGTGCACCCCAGCAGCTACCATTTGTTGGGTTTTGCCTTCGAGGGCCAATACTACTATGATCGGGCTATGCCAATGGGATGCTCGATATCGTGCTCAGCGTTCGAGCGTTTCGCCTCTATAGCGGAATGGATATTTCAGCAAAGGCTGCGTGACTGTGACATCACAAAATACTTAGACGATTTCCTGATAATTGGCCCGCCGAAATCGACTAAGTGTGCGGCAGCCTTGGAACAGTTTCACGTAATGGCCTTGAAATTGGGTATTCCCTTAGCTCCTGAAAAAACTGAGGGGCCGGCGACACGGTTAACATACTTGGGAATAGAGCTGGACACTGAGAGCATGATATCGAGGCTTCCGGAGGATAAATTGGTAGCCCTTAGACAGAAGATTAAGGAGGTTATTGAAACCCATAAGGTGATGGTTCAGGCCCTACAATCACTTGTAGGGAGCCTTAATTTCGCCTGTTGGGTGGTGGCCCCGAGGAGAGCCTTTTTGTCACGACTTTATGGTAAGCTGAGAAGAGATTTAGCCCCCCTATCACCACATTCGGGTAACCAGGGAGATGAGGCAAGATTTGACAGTTTGGCAGGAATTCCTCAAAGGATTTAATGGGGTGAGCTTTTGGAGGGAGCGTCTTCTGCTCCACTCCAACCTTCAGGTTACAGTCCGATTCAGTCGGGGGTATAGGATTTGGGGTATACTTTAGGACCCGATAGTGTGCGGCTCGGTGGCCAGAGGTCTGGCATTTAACGGGAGTTACTCGTGACCTCACCTTCTTGGAGTTGTTCCCAATAGTAAAAGCAATATTGCTGTAGGCGAGACATTTTGCCAACCAGGTGGTCAAGTTTTGGTGCGACAACATGGCAGTTGTACATGTTGTCAATTCATTGTCCTGGAGATCTCCCAGGGTTATGGCCTTAGTCCGAACTATGGTGGCAGCCTGCTTACAGTACAATATCCTGTTCAAGGCCCAACATGTACCTGGCATTGACAACAGCGTAGCCGCTGCCCTTTCTCGGTTCCAGATGTACCACTTTCGAGAACTGGCACCGGACACCAGGCCACTCCCGGACCCCTTACCACCAGGGGTGTGGAACCTTGGGAGCTAAAAGTGCAGATCATCATTCAAGGATCCCTGGCTCCCAGAACGCAGGCAACCTACGGTAGGACCTTCAGTGAATTCCAGGTATTTAGGGCCAGTAAGGGTTGGAGTAGGAGGTTTCCCATCCAAGACAGCGAGGCCCTTCAATTCGCCATGTCCCTCCAGGCAAGAGGCCAGGTGGCGGGTACCATAGGGGGCAAAATGGCAGCTTTAACGTTTGCCAGTAAGCTCATGGAGTTCCCAGACACAGATGGAGGATTTTATATGAAGCGTAAGTTGGAGAGTTGGGCCAGGGAAACATCTTCCCCTGGGTGGGTTCGGGCACCCATCAATACCATTGTTCTCCAGCAGTTAGTAAGCGCATTGCCAAGGGTATGTATAGATGGTTTTGAAGTGCAACTGTTCACCACCGCATATGAGATTACTTTTTATGGAGCCTTTAGAGTCAGCGAAGTTACTGCCTTATCAAAAAGAGAAGGATCTAACCGGGCTTTGGGAGTGCAGGATCTCAGGCTATCAGAGGAATCACTGCAGTTGTGCTTGCGGTATGCCAAGAATGAGCAGAGAGGAACGGGGCAATGGGTACCCCTATATAAGACTGGGGTTGATGACATTTGCCCTGTGGTTCAGATGAGAAGATACATGGGCATTTGCCCGGTGCTTCCTGGCAGGCTGTTTGTTCACCGCGAAGGATCCCCCTTAACTAGCTACCAATATTCAGCAGTGTTGAAGAAGGGCTTGGTTTTTCGCCAGAGAGTTTTGGATCTCATTCTTTCCAGATTGGGGCTGCGACAACCGCAGTGGCGGCTGGAATGGGGGAGCCGGCAATTAAGTCTTTAGGCAGATGGTGCTCTAGAGCTTATGGAAAACAAGACCATCCCCATATTAAGCCTGTTTTCTTTTATTAGGACAACCGAGCTCCCTGACCAGCAGATGTGTGGTGTGGATCCTGGGCCACAGCATCGTGAGATGGGCGAATGTGGCTGCTGCAGCGTCGCCTGGGAGCACCCAGCTAGGATTAGGTGGCTGCGCTACAATTAAGTGGATGGGTAAAAGGGGGATGCGGTGCATCAGTTGCTGCCTACTTTGAAGGTCAAAGCTCAGAGTCCAGCTCCGCACATACTGGTTTTACATTTAGGGGGAAAGGACAGTCCGGCCCAGAAAGGGGTGAATTTGATCGTAGGAGTTAAGAGTGATCTGTTAGTTGTTTAAAAATGGTTCCCTCAGACCCAGTTGGTCTGGACTAGTTTCATCCCTCGTTTGAAGTGGGTTGGAGCACGGAAACCTGGCAGGATTGACAAGGCGAGGAGAGGTACAAATAGGGAGGTTAAAAAATGGATTGCAGGAATTGGTGGTACCTCACTAAGCCATGGAGGAATAGTGCATACGATCTCTGACTTGTATCAGGAGGATGGAGTGCACTTGTCAACAAAAGGAAATGTGTTATACTTGTCGGGGTTAACGGGACACTTGGTGTCTTTGTTGGATTCGAGGAGGTGGATGTCGGGGTAGTTCGCTTACGACTACCCCTTTTGTGGCACGGGTCCAGTATGTGAAAGTAGATAAATAGGTAGCGCATAGGTAATTTAAAGTCATCTCCTTAAGAGATGGGGAGGTGATACCCAGATAATGTGGGGCACAGCATGCCTGGGTTACATCCCGGGGAGTGTGCGTTAGCTGGGGGAGCAAGGACGGGCACAGTCTTCAGCCTTGCTACCGCATTAACTCCTTACTTGGTATAGGGTGGGGTGGCACCCCTCCCCTGTTTGGCCACGGCTAGGGCCTGCCGAGGGGGTTGTTTAAGTTATGTTAATGGGAGCTGACACTGGAAGGCACATCCATGTCCGCCCACGTTAATAAAAAGTTGAATTAGCTAGCATACTGGACCCGGATTGCTCTGGGAAATTACCCACCTGCCTCAGGTTATTGTTAATAAAGAGTGCAGCCTGATTTTAAAACCATTATATGGCTCCGTGTCTGATTATGGGGTGGGGGGGGGGGCGCCAACAAAAAGATATGTTTGAAAACATTCAGCAACCTTCCTGAAGATGTCAAACTCACAAGCTCTCTGCTTTTCTAATTCTTCACATTTAGGTGTCAGATACGTGAAGGAGGCAGAGGAACTTCATGCTAATTCCGAAACTGAAAGGCCTGCGAGGAAAGTTTGTTTCTGCAGCATTATCTCCATTTATCAATGCAACAGGGATGGGTGTAACAAAGTACCATATTAATAACGACAGCAATATTTGTATAGCACTCCACCCATCAAATGGTGCTGAGAGCGATTCACAGAGATCACAAAACTATGTCAAACCCATTTAAAAACCAAGGAAAGGGAAAGAGGGAGAGCCACATACATTAAGGGGAACCAGCAGTGGATCCTCGAAAAGCCCTTGGAGAATAAAAAAGTCTTCAAGCACTTTTTTGGAAGGTAAGGAGGGAGTCGTTAACAACGACATCCCATCGAGACACTGTTTAAGCGAAGACGGCCAACGCTGCTACAGTAGGAGAGGCAGTACGACAGCGGTCTTGGAAGATGGAGCTTGTGGAAGGTCTGCACAGAGCCTTTACCAAATTCGTGTCGGCTTTTTAAACCCTTGGAGCTTGCTGTTTGAGGTACACAATATGAAACTAAAGTATTCATTTTGTGCTGTGAAATGGATTCATCGATGTCTGGGAGTTCAGGAGAGAAGGCACAGTACTTCTTATTATCTGCACAAGTACTTACTTCTGACTCCGCTAAGACTTCCGGAGGCGGCAGGCAGGGGCGTGGCTCTGGTGTGGCCTGGCCCGCGCCACCCACTGCACTGCCTGGAGATGGAGGCAGAATGTTTAAACCGGGGATCCTGAAACTGTTTCCCTCCTGGGAGCCACTTTAAAAATGAGTACAAGCTCCAAGGACCACACAGAAGTTGTGGGCGGGGGTGCATTCAAGGAAAAGGAGGGTCCAGATCATGGATTTGTCCCATGCAGCCATATCCTATCCTCGAGGGCATGTCCTCATCTCTGCTCCCTTCCCCTCGGCATAGTTTTTCAGTGATTGGAGGTAGCAACTGGATCCAAGGGCTGATCCAGGAATTGGAAAGGGGTCACATAAAAACGTTCTGTGGACCACATTTGGCCCCTGAGCCTGAGGTTTCCCACCCCTGGTCGAGTTGGGGACACCCGCGACGATGGGGAGGGCGTTCTCGGTGGCTGCCTCTAGGCTGTGGAATTCCCTCCCGACGGAGACTCGCCTAGCCCCAGACCTCCCCTCCTTCCGGAGACAATGTAAGACCTGGCTGTTCCACCAGTCCTTTGGGGAGGGAGATGGGGAGGGGGAGGAGGGATTTGGTTCTACTCTTTTATAAGTTTTACTGGATTTTATTTATAAATTGTATGTATTTGATTTAAGTTAATGAATTGTTTTATATTTCTGCATTTCTGCTGTGAGCCGCCCCGAGCTGCTCTGTGAGCAGGAGGGAGTGGGATAAAAATGACATTAAATAAATAAATAAAATAATAATTAATAATTATTACTTTTATATAGCACTGCCCTGCCTTAGCACTCAGAGCACTTTACTCACAACTTTTAATCCTCACAGCAACCCTGTGAGGTAGGCTAGACAGAGAATATTGTGACTGGCCCCAAGATCACCCAGTGAGTCTCTGGCTAAGGAGAGACTTGAACCACTGTCCTCCCCTACCTTCTGGTTCAAGTACTGCGCACTCAGCCATTACACCACACTGGCTCCCACCTAGCCTCCAGGAGGCTGAGGGGTGGAGTGATGGCATGACCAGCTCTCTCAAAAGAGGGACATCTAATCCTTTTCTATTTAACTAGTATTCCAAAAACCTCTCCATCACTAGTTCAAATCCAATCTAGGTCCCACACACTAAACAGAGTGTTTAATGAATACATAAATAAATAAATAAATAAATAAATTAGTAAAGTTCCAGGAACTAACACTAAACAAATCAGATTTGGAAGCAGAGTCTTCCAATGTGGTGGATTTAAATAACACTGTTTGTTTGCCATACTCCAACTATATAAAAAAACCCGCTTTTGTACAGCTGGCCTGTCTTACTAATTCCAGCACCTATAAATAGTTCTGTGCTTCTAATGTAGGAGAAAAGCTTATGCAGAGCCAGTTCTTCCAGTTTATAAATTAATCTTCCTAAGAGAGACCGAATGCCTGAAAATGACTGTGAATCCCCCTAATGCTTCTATTGCAATTCTGCTGGGAAAATAATGATATAAGGTAGCTAACATGCTCTCCATTTGCTTCCTGTGCCCAGTGTATTTGCTGTTTGAACATGTAATGTGCATCTCCAGTCTGTGCCACTAGAAAAAGTAGACAATGGGTGTGCTATTGCATATAGAGCAGAGGTGGGGACCACTTTGAAAATTAGTCCAAGCTCCAAGGACCATGTAGGAGTTGGGGGCTTGGGGAGCTTACGGGGTGGGCTCAGGAAGAGGAGGGTCCAGATCACAAATGGGCCCTGTATCCTCGTGGGCATGCCCTCATCTCGGCTCCCTTATCTGGAGTTCAGTCTTTCAGAGCCTGGGAGTAGGAATTGAATCCAGGGGCCAGATCCAGGAACTGGGAAGGGACCAAATAAAAACTTGGTCCAGGGCACATTTGGCCCCTGTGGCAGATATTCTCCACACACGCACAGTACACAGGATGTACAGAAACATCTTCAATAGCATCGCTGTGCAGTTCTGAAAAACAAGCCCAGTTTTGTTGGTAATGAGGACTGCCAGTTTTGTTGGTAATGAGGACTGCCAGTTTTGTTGGTAATTGCAAATGCAAAACCAGCTCTCATAAGACTTTCATTAGCTTCCTAACAATAAAGGGAGGAACACAGTCATATGAGAAAAGGCCGAGGGAGCTGGACACAGTCTTAAGAGTAAAGAGTGCCTGTAACATTTTGCCTCTCTTTGGAAGTTTTTATTAAGGCACATAACAACAATAAAATACACTGCATGCTGTAGCAACGTACAGTCACACCCGGGGAAAGTCGCATCAGGTTCTTGCCCAATCAAGTCACCCCCCTAGCTCCTGCCTCTTCCAAGTCTCCACAGCACTGAACCCAGGTTAGGCTTTTATGCCTAGGGCTGGCTCCTGCCAGGCCCAAGCTCAGCTGCTTTACTTCAGGTGCTGTCCTTCACTGTGCGCAGCACCTGGAGTGCGGCTAGCACCTGCAGCTTGGTTGATGCTCGCTCCCTTAAAGGGCCAGTGTTTCTCTCAGGCTGCACCGCCACACATACCATTTAGTCAGATTACATAGCCTGGCACTTTCCTATATTCCGCACGTTAACCATCCCACCAGTTACCCAAATTACAATAATTGCTGCTTATTTTCAATATTCAGCAAAACACTTGGCTAGAGATTCTGGTTTATTGGCTGGAGACCCCTTCCCCTCTGAAAATAACAGAAGCAGAACCCAGATTTCTATGGGAACATTCACATGAATAGCTAAATTGAATTAGTAAGTCCTTAACTTGCTTGTACCTTAGTATCGTTCATATGTCAAGCAATGGTCTTCAGAAATATGAGTCAAAATATGTAATCCAGAATGAGGCATAAGAACATTAGAAGTGCCATACCGGGTCAGACCAATGGTCCATCTAGTCCAGCATCCTGTCTCTGACAGTGGCCAATCACGGTGGCTTGGGAGAAGCACCCAACAGGTCACAATGGGGGATCTATTCCCTGTTGTTTTCCCCAGCTCCCGTCATGTTCCCTGATCCTATCTGGCTAAAAGCTGCTAATGGACCCATCTTCCAGAAACTTG
>QEPC01014446.1:1742144-1763768 GCA_003113815.1 Sphenodon punctatus | reverse complement strand
GCCTTTCCCAAGGCCACCCAGTGAGTTCATGACCAGGGCAGGATTTGAACACATTACAGTCCACACTGGCTCTCTAGGCTGAGGGGTTGTGCCTTTCCCAAGGCCACCCAGTGAGTTCATGACCAGGGCAGGATTTGAACACATTACAGTCCACACTGGCTCTCTAGGCTGAGGGGTTGTGCCTTTCCCAAGGCCACCCAGTGAGTTCATGGCTAGAACAGGATTTGAACCCTGGCCAGGTCCAAGTCCAGCACCTTATCCACTACACCACCCTGACTCTCTAAATTGGGAGTGGAAAAGCTTTTCCCTCCCAGGGGCAACTCTGAAAATTCGTACAAGCTCCAAGGGCTGCAGAGAGATTGGAGGGGTGCTTAAGGGGGGTGTTCAGGAAGACGCCCAGCTCATGGATCTGTCCCCTATCCTTGAGCGCATGCCCTACTTTCCACGCCCTTCCCCAAGCTCCTTCAGCGCATGGGAGTCAGAACTGGATCCAAGAACCGGAAAGTGACCAAATAAAAAACTAGCCGCAGAGTAAAGACCCCTTTTGGCTCCTGGGCCTGAGGTTCTTCCTCCCTCCTCAAAGTATCTTGTCAAGTGAACTCTTTTGGCATTTGCTGGGTAAACACAGTCATTCCCAGGTTGTAGCATGCAATGCCTCTCCTGCTGTGAATGCTAGGCTTCCGTTCGTCTTTGGTAAGAGCAAGAGACTGCAAAACCCCAGAATGATTTGATTACAACGCAGGAAGGGATATTGGGCATATTTACACACCTTAAAGTTCCAGATTTTTCAATCTTCTGGGTTTACAAGTCCACACGTGCATGCATTTTCTCTCTCACTCACACACACTGCCCTGAGGCAGTTCCTGGATGCATTCTTCACACAAACACTGTCCTGAGGCAGCCTAAAGTAGCTGCAGCTGTAGGGGACAGCAAACCAAGTGACCACAGCTGCCTGGAGCAAAGCAGTTTATCAGGAGAACTTTTTACACACAAAAGTTCTGGGAGAAGTTCTACGCAGAAGTTCAAAGAGCTGGATGTTTAAGATCTGGGTGAGTGATTTAGACACACAAAGTTCAGGCTGTAACAGCAAACATGCAGGAGAAATGTGTGTGTAAAAACACCCATTGTCTGCTCATGGGCACTTTCATGATATCACCATCAGGGGGAGGGGGCTGATTGCAGCAGCACTAAATCAGTTCCCAAGTCTGGTGAGAACAATACTGGAGTTTGTAAAACTGGAATAATCAAACTGACTGTTAATTCGTTCTTGCTTTGTTCATGGGAACGTGCCCTGTAACACCATTTGCCTGGAGATCACCAAGTGTTCTCAAACAAGGTCTCTTCACTATACCTCACAGAAGCTGCACTTCTCAAATCACTTACTCTAGAAGAGTCCCACTGACTTCAGTTAAGAATGCCAGCTCCCATTTTAGAGAGGTCGAATGCTTGCCACTGGTTTAGGCAGCAAACACACAGCAGCTTGTTCTGTCTGTAAACGACCTGCTATGGGTCTATCGCCGGATTGCTCATGTACGCACCCAAACAGTGTACAGGAGGAGCAGGCGAGTGTCAGATAGCAGCTATTACATCTAGTGACAGCCCAGGGTCTGGCGGTGGGATGAAGCAGGGCTCTCTCTATAGCCCTGCAAGATCCCTCCTCAAACCTCTCAAGTATCCCAGATTTCCAGGACATCCCTAACTTAACACCTCTTTTGTTATCTGTCTGGCAGTCATGGAAAACTGCTGCAGAGTCTCTAGAAGCAGGGGTGTACACTTGAGAGATATGTCCCTGCTTCACCCTACTGGAGCTCCACAGGCTCTGGTGAGGCCCTAACCGAACCTGCTAGAGCGGCAGGCGAGAAGACAGTGGAATGGAGCTCTTGCTGGGCTCTGGGGACCTACACCAGCTGGCTGGTGGCGACAGGAAGCTGGGCAGAGCAGTTCCCATTACTTCCTGTTTCTGCCAGATTCCTTGCTCTGCCATGTCTCCAGCCCTGCCTCAGCCTTGACTCTTGTTTCCCAGACCTGACCCTGATCTTGCCCTGTCCCCCAACCCCACTGTCCACGTTCCCGATATTCCCATACTTCCCACCATTTTGAGCTGCCAAGAGAAACAAGCCCCACCCCCTCAGCCAATAAGCCTTCCCCCTCTGCAAATAAGCTCCGTCCCCTGACACACTGACATGTGCGCGCACACCTCTTAGCAGCCCCGGTGCAGAAGAGAAACAGAAGCTCTCCTGCTTCGTCTGTCCCTCCTAAATAGGGTTTTTTGGCAGGTATGCATTCCATACCCCTGACCCTTAGAATTATTTTACTGATCGGTTTTTGGAAGATGACACTCACGCCCCTGCCAAGAAAAAGTGAGTGGCTGCTTCTCTTTCCCTGGATCAAATAGGAGGGCTTCCCCACAACTTGTTGTGCACACTCGCCACAAACTTGAAGAACAGAGCCCCAAATCACAGCTCCCATAAGGCTCAAGAGATGAACAGACGAAACCTCTATAGCCATAAAACCCTTTCCCACAGATTACAGAAGCAACCCAGCTGATCATGAATCAGCAAAACTGTGGTTATTGCTGCTTCGGCCACCATCCTAATAATGCCCTGCTTTGTTTGGACAGAATCCAGGTTTTCTCCACCCCACCTCTTCCTCCATGTGATCCAGGGTCTGCACTTGACTGACTTAAAAGAGGAAATTCTCAGTCATGCAAGCGAAGCACCCAAAAACTTATTCAAGGAGCAAAGCTAAGAAAGGATTCAGGGAGAGGGATCTAATTTCCTAGGCTGACTATCAGATTTCGCTGTGCCTCTCTGCCTTACTGAGCTCGATTCTCACTTAGACTCTGCCTTTGCACAGCCCCCTTGAACTCATGTAAAATGTGCACAAAATGTCCCCATCCTGATGTGGTGGAATGATTTACACAAGGTGCGGGAATGTCACCTGTTCACAGAACCTTTTATCACAGGGTCAGAGAGATACCGCACCTCTGCCATGAAGTATTGGGGTGGCTAAGAATACACATTCAGGACACAAATCCTCCAAGCAAAAAACCGTTCTGCTCCTCCATGCAGAAAGAGATTGGATTTAACAAGTGTAATATCCAAAGTGCTTTCCCAGCAGCACCGATTCAAAAAAATAAAAAAGAAAAAAAAAGAAAAGCCAAGCTGTTAGAAGGGCTTTAGGCTTTTAACATTTCCCAGAACCACCAGGGGAGGAATTTCTCATAAACAAGAAGGCGACTCGGAACGCAATAATGGGAAGGAAACGAACGTGGTGCATGGTGATCTCATAGCCGTTCACGGGGCACCGCACGTCTGTCAGCAAACACTGCCGAGTGGAAAACAAACAGCCGGCCACTGGCGACATGAAACGGTAAAGAACAAATTGTGATGAATCTGAAGCCTGCAAGTGTTTGCAGAACCATCCTTCTCCTGCACTGGTGTGTTTGCCACTCAAGAAAGTCGCTGTGACTGAGAGGCTGAGGCCGTCAAGATAGGCCTGTACCAGAACACAGGCCCACTTACAATCTAACCACTTGGGCAGAGGCGTAAGTACCCTGGAGTGAGGGGGCTCAATTGTGCCTGGACTATGGACTCAAAGGGGGGCCCTTTTAAGTGGAGATTTTCAGAGGGAGTGGGGTCAGCAGCACTCTGGGTGCAGCCACACAGGACACTTTGGGCAGGCTACTACACCTCGGGCAGTCTTAACCCACTCTGGGCAGCGGACCGTCCAATGCAGTGCGGCGTGTGCCTGGCGGCTGTTCGATGTCTCCCCACGGTCACGTGGCAAGCAGCCGGCTGCTATGCGCTACGTCCTTGGGAAAAGGCCAAGGGTGCGTCACGTAGCAGCCTTACCCAAAATGGGGGAAGGCTGCCCAAGGTGGGGTAGCCTGTGTGTCCCACGGCACGGCAAGCTACACAGCCAGGCTTTGAGCAGCGGGCCCTTTCGCCCGTGCCCACTTCATGGCCGGGGGCAGGATTTTGGTTGGGCCGGGGGAGAGAGGCAGGGCAGGGCTGGGCGCCCGCTTGTGCGATCGCTCCGTGGCGGGAGGTCTGACAGCAGCCCGCCCGGCTTCCCTGTGGCAAGGGGGGTGGGGGGAAGGCAACTGTCTGCCCTGTCACGGAGGCCTCACTGGGAGCCAGGGTAGCACTGAAATCTTGGCCTGGGGGGGGGCATGGCTGGGCCACTACCTAGGGAGCCTCTGTCCCCTTGCCCTTAAAGAGGCCAATGTTTGGGGACCATGTTTTATTACCTCAAGTAATACCTAGCACTGGAAAGTTTAAAAATAATAGTTAGCCTAGGCCTCTGTCTGTACCATTAGGGGAAAGTTCCCAAAGGGAAAATCCTCCCATCTGTTGGATAAAGAGCCTAAAATAAGGTCAACCCCTACCCTCTTGTTCCTCCAAAGTCCTGTTCCCTGATCTGTCACATAAAAACAAGGGGGAAAGGGAACACCTGGGTCCTGAGGGCTAAAATTAAAGAGAGGCTTGTCTCCAGGCCCTGCACCTCAAAATCAAGGGAAGATGGGTCCCGTCCATTCCACCCCCGTACTCTTCCCAACATTCATTCTCCTATTGTTATTGGCGCTGAACAGACGGAATTCGAGAGAGGTCCCTGCCCCAAGGGATTTACAGTTTAAGATGGACAAGGGGAAGGTCACGTAGGGAGAGACAGGGATAAATTCATGAAACGGAGAAGCTGCAAGTAGAGGAGCTTAGTGTTGTTACAAGGGAGGTTCTGAAGGATGAGACAGTGTAGGGAGAAACATAAATGAGCAATCTGTGGAGAACTGTGAATAGTTTGGGGTATAGACTATCTCCAATTCCATCTGCAATCCCAACTCCACTGATTCCAGGTTAGTCTCACCCAACTTCAATGGGACTTCTCTCTGGAGTAAGTGAAATTTGAGACTGCCGTCTGCCGCGTAGATATTTGCAGTGGAGAACCTTTCCCCTCCCGCAGGTCCGTTTGGGTGTTTTTTAAACAAGATGCTGCCATGCTCATGCGACCGCCCGGCTGAAGGGGGTGTGGGGGGAATGTGCGCCCCTGCGATCCACGCAGCGCCACTCATGCCATCCAGAGCACTGCCGAGAATTCCAGACTGCGCCGTGCCCGGGCACGCACACCAGGACACGTCCATTTCAAAGGCCAGCTTCCCACTTCCCCATGGTCTGTGGTAGGAGGAGTACGAGGCGGCGGCTGTGGTAGCCACGCTTGGTGGCACCCATTCGAATCCCTCCCCACGCACTCTGCCTGAGTTGCTGCTCTGCCACTGTGCCACGCAGCAGCCAAGGACTCTCGTCTCCCTCAAGCCTTGCTCGTTTAAAGACACCCTTTGAAAATCAGTAACAGCTCTGTGGGCTGATTAGGAATTGGGAGCACCCTAAGGGGTGCGTTCCAGATGGGGAAGGTAGGGAAGGGTCCGGTTCACAGGTCTTTGCCGTGGATCCATCCCCGATCCTGGAGTGCCTGCCCTCATCTCTGCTCCCTTCTTCCCCTGAGTTTGCTGCTTCAGTGCTTGATGGTAGGGACAGGAGCTCCAGACCATAGTCAGACACCAGAAGGGGGAAAATGCAGGCTGGATTTGGCTCAAAGGACAGAGGTATTCCACCTTTAGTGTATATGGTTGGAGTAGATGATACTTGAGGTCCTGAAGAACCTTTTGATTCCATTAAATATTTCTGAGGCCTCCAGGTGACAAGTTTTCCTTAAAACCGTTTTACCTAGTGGAAAATGCCCTGCAGATACTTCCAAAAACCAAACTCTGAAAAAAACCGTTCTACGTCTCCGAGAGAGAAATAAGTCACTATTTTTGCAGAGCTCACAAAAGGTCCTCTGCCAGCGCTACATCAGCAGTTTAACGCTGTCCCCAAAGTTATGCCAACATCATTGCCGAGTCACCGACACTAGCCTACAAACAGGAAACAAACCAAGAAACTCCTTGTTGTTACTGTCATAGTATTTGTGTGGTCAAGAAAGTTAGGTCAACAAGGGCAGGTTACTTCCTTACTAGAAAATAAGCTCATCTAGTGTTAACACACGCATTATTTACACTCATAGCACCGAGATTATCTGGGAAAGAGAAAAGTTGGCTCTAGCTCTCCCAGTGGAACACAGAATGCAGCATGGCTTCAAGAAGAAAGTTGATAAACTTGAAGAGGGTTGAGAGGAGACCAACGAAGATGATCAAGACTATGGAATAAAAGTTCTATGCGGAGAGGCTGATGCCATTGGGCATGTTTAGACTAGATAAGAGAAGATTAAGGGTGGGGGACATGGTAAAAGTTTTCAAATATCTAAAAGGATGCTGGGGGGGAGGGGGAGAAGATGGAGAACATTTATTCTCCACTGAAGACAGGACAAGAAGCAATGATTTTAAACTGCAGGAAGGTGGTTTAGGTTAAATATTGGGGTGGGGGTGGGGGAGGGGGGGGGGGGGTCAGTTCAGCAGTGGAACAAGCTGTCTAGAGGTTGTGGAGTCTCCTTCCCCCAGAGGTTTTCAAGAAAAGATCGGACAGGTATCTGCCAGGGATGCTTTAGGTAGAGGGCAGGGACGGGCGTTACAGATTCAGATTAATCCGTAACTGTTTGTAATGGGCAGTTAATCTGTATTAATCCATAACGAGCTGCAACACGCCTGTGGAGGTTCAGTTTAAAATCTATAAATAGAAAAAAATAACCGTGCATGCACAAATGGTGGCCACTGTTCTTCCACACATGCGCAGCCCTTTCCAAAATGGCAGTGATGCTGCCGCCACCATTTTTTTTTTAAAAAGAGAGCCAGTCTGTACATCTGCAGTGTACATTTTGCATATGCACAGACCACTGCCGCCACCATTTTGGAAAAGGCCACACATATGCAGACTGGTCCAGCAGCCATTTGCATGTGCCGTTTATTAAAAAAATATTATTTTAAATTTTTTCATTGATTTAAATACAGATCTGTAATATGGATCCATAATTAAATCTGTAATTAAAGATCCGGATCTATAATACAGATCTGGATCCATAATTCCCTCCAGACACCCACCTCTAGTAGAGCGTAACCTGCACCCCGGCAAGGGGTCAGATGAAATGATCTGCAAGGTCCCTTCCAACTCTCCAGTTCCACACACTGAAGGGTCAATCCAACTCTAAGTAACCCCCGCAGACAAAGGAACGGTCATCCCTCTTGTAACTGGCCAAACAGGGATGACCACTGAAGTGAGCCGAGTCTGTCGGTTCAGGCCTAGTGTATGGAAATTAGAATCATGGTTTTCTCTAGCGTAACAGCTCTTTCTTAAAGAAACTTTCCTTTAATAATTAAAATAAGAATAATTTAACTTTAATGCACTTCAGTCAAGTGATTCCAAATGATTACGTGCGTCTCAACTTCCAAAGTCATTACAGCTGCACTTCTCAAATCCTTGAGATCAATGGGAGCACTAAGTGGTTTCAGCCTCGTGCTCCACAATGCCTCATCTTATCATAGCACCTTCCATGAGGAAGATTCAAGGTCCTTTTTAAAAACAGAACTGAATAAAGCAGGGGTGGGGGGGGGAGCTTTGCCCTCACAGGGGCCACTTTCTAAATTAGCATAAGCTCCGAGGTCCAAAAAGAACTTGGAGGTGGTGGTGCTTAAGGGATGCAGTCGGGGAGAAGAGGGTCCAGCTCATGGATCTGATTGAGTGCCTGCCTTCATCTCTGCTCCCTTAACCCTAGCACACGGCTTTCAGTGCTTGCGGGTAGGAACTGGACGGAGGGGCCAGATCCATGAACTGGAAAGGGGCCACATAAAAACTAGCCATCAGGGGCCACAATGGGACATAAGGATTTGGCCGCCAGGCCTAAGGTTCTCCACCCCAGGAATAAAGCCTTGCTTCACCCCAGTGAGGCAGGATAATGGATGTTTTTAGACAAGCGCCTCCCCACCCATTACCCACCAATCACCCACCCATCATACATGTTGCAGGGCTGCATAGGGCACCAATGCAGCCCTGCAACATGAATAATGAGTGGGTGATGGACGGGTAATGGGTGGGGAGGTGCTTGTCTAAAAAAACACAGTGCTATCTCCCTTGTGCAGATTTGTGCAAACTTGAGAACTAAGGAACAGAAAACCCATTAATTAATTATTATTATTATTATAAGCATTTATATAGCACCAGCGATGTACCTGAGAAACATTTTCAACTGAGGGCGCAATCATCCCTAGTATTATCCCTTGGGGGGTGTTCCTACCCAGGGTGCACATCTCTTGTAATAACTCACAAGGTAGTGGCTCTCCAACTTTTCCCTTTGAGGACATTGTCACCTGCACACAGGTACGCAATATCCCCCGTTTCAGGGAGAAATCTACCCCATTGGAAAATAAATTTGGATATGTTGCAAATCTGAACTCTTGGGGTAAATTTGGGGTAAGCTGGGGTAGAAATCTACCCAATGGGAAAATGAATTGGGGTAGATTTCTACCCCCAGGGCCTTTTTGTTCACAAAAAAACCCAAATGGTTAATGGTAACTAACTTTCCTTTGGGGATATTGCATACCTGTGTGCAGGTGGCAATGTCCTAAAAGGGTGAAGTTGGAGAGCCACTACCTTGTGAGTTATTGGCAGAGGTCTGATGTGAGGCGACACAATCAGCACCTTAAGTGACAAAGGACTGGGGTAAGAAAATCTACCCCACGATTCACGCAACTGCATTAAGGATCACAACTTATTACAGCAGTTCAGTCTTGTCATTTCCTTGTGCTCCTGTATCCAGATCCACCTGATTACTCATTTATTTACTTAGACATTTTTTTCTATCATCCAAGATTACAAGCAGGGACCCGTGCTCACTGAATTTTCCCTGTTGCCGTCAGTGGGGGAAAAGCAGTGAACACAGGTCCCCAATTATATAAGCCCCTTGGAGCAGGGACCTTTCTCCAGTTTAATGATTGTTCAGCACCACGTACATTAATAGTGCTATATAAATCAATCAATCATCATCATATCCTCTGAATTCAGGGCAAGTTACAACATAGGATAAACACTCATATATATCAAACTTAAAATCCCTCCCCAAAAAAACCCTATCTCCACTTGCCAAATACTTGGCCAAATAAAAAAGTCTAGGAAACACTCAGGCTCAGGTTTTGGCTAGCCTTCAGGGGAAGGAATTCCATTGCTTTGGAGTAGCCACTAAGAATGCCTTGCTTTCTGTGCACCCTTACTGTATGAACAAGACACACTGGTGGAATATGTACAAGAGGGAACCCTCGGGGGCACAATGGGGCATAAGGAAGGAAGCAGTCTGTCAGTTATGTGGGGTCCAGGCTGCTTAGAATGTAAGCTTTGGGGGCCCAGGACCTCCTTTTGTTCTGTGTTTAGACCAAGACTGGAGCTCCGAGGCACATCTGTAAATTCAGGGACCCATGTTCGCAACTATGACGTGCCGTGTACGTTTTTTCAAGACACATCAGTACAACGTGAAGTGAAACCACAGAGATGAGGCAGGATGTCTGGTCACACACACATTTCCTCCTGACCCTCCCTGCACACCAGCTGGGGGAGAGGGCAGCTCCCTCCAGCTAGGTTGCCACATATGCATGTTTTTAAGAGGATGCTGATGAGAAATACAAGTTGCAGAGCTGCATTAGCTCCAACCCTACCTCCAGCAGCCTGCCCACATAGGAGAAGCAGGGGGCAACTCCAACAGCAGCTGCAGTCGGTCGGTCCCCTGCAGGGGAAAGGAAAGCATAGCCAAGCTGTGGGAGACACCCCCGCCCCCCATTCCTGCCATATTCTGGAGGACCCCTGCCCGAACCATGGGAGGGGGTGGGGTCAGCACCAAGGAAGCAGCCATAGCTCCTGCAGGGCCCTAAAGATGACTGGGTTTGGAGCCCTAGCATTGCTGTTTCGGGGGGGGGGGGACAACGTAGTGGAGGGCGTTCCATGGGGGCCACAGAAATGCAGGAAAGCACAGGGCCCGTGGCCATGGTTAAAGATGACCCTGATTTGCAGCACGATACTCAAAACCCTCCACTAGCATCAAGTGCTACTCACTTAAACAGGATTGGAACTCGACAAGTGTTTTGAAAGGGGGCGGGGGAGGAAGCACAAGGGGTGCTTTAGGGGCCATGGTCAGGCGGGGGAAGAGGTGCAAGAACCCGGCGGCCAATTGCTGGTGCCTGCCCTTGTTCTGAGCTCTTTGAGCATTGAGGAAGAGAGGCCCAATGAAGGAGTCAGAGCTCCCCATCTCTGGTCCAGCACACTCCCAAGCCCTGGCCCCTTCTCTGCAAACGACCCCTCCACGCCTGGTTGCCACCAGGGGGTAAACGTCAAAGGACCCCGTCTCCTCCCTAATCCCAAAATGTGCTCCTGCACCCAGATGATGGATGCTTTCAGAGCTCACGTTCTTAGTTGAAACCGCAGGTCCCTGCAAAGCTGGAGGCTGTCTGACTAAAGGGATTCTGCTTTCCCCGCACCAGCAAGCGAGGAGAAGAGGAATGAATGGGGCTAGCCTCAACCCAGTGTTCTCCCCCAGACACCTGCCCACCCAAGGGTCTCAGGAGCCCCCAGTTTAGCTTAGGAGTTAGGAGGTTAATCTTGGGGAGACACACTAAGTGGGGATCTAAAAATCCAGGGGCACTGCCACAGTGAGATTTGGGCAAGGGGTGGGGTTCACTAGTGCTTAATATCCCCAGGTCCCACTAAAGTGAAGGTGGAGTCTTGCTGGCTTGGGTCTAGGGTAACCAGCCCGGGCAATACAACTGGGGTAAGGGCAAAGTCTGAAGGGGAGCTATACAGACAGGCAGACCTATTTGAATAGGAAAAATGAACTTAGAAAGGCTAGCTTCCAGCGGATGGATGGAGAGAGACAGACACTGAAAGAGTAGTAATGAGTCTGAATAATAAAATGAATTAAGGAATGATTAAATAGATAGGTTTGAGAACAGAACTGAGCAAAGGATAGACATACTTGAATAATAAAATGAATTAAGGAATGACAGACATTTAAAGAATAGAATTGATTAAAAGATAAACTTATTTTGAGGAACAACATGAATAAAGAAGGACAGCTGGCTGGCTTGATAGACATTTAAAGACAGACTGAATGTATTCCCCTTTCAAAAACTATGAAAATTATACAATCAAAAAACCTTCCGTTGAAGAGCGGCGTTAGGTGCTTACAAAAGGACTTGTGCTCCAAAAAGCATGGAAATTGTAAGTTACGGCTCCCGCCTTAACTTACGTGCCGTGTAAGCGGTAAAGATGTACAATCTCACATATTGTGCTCACTTACAACTTCGGTTCCATGCCCCCACACTTTGCCTTTGTCTTTCAGCCCTGGTCCTCTTCCTCTGCAGGTTGGGGGCAACACTGAAGCTAGGCAGAGCAGGGGCTCAAGGGGCAGCAATCAAGGGATGCTATCAGGGGACCAACTTTGGTTCCCAGCCACGGGTGATGACCAGGAGTTTGTGGTAAAAAGCCAGCAAGGGCACAAATTCCCCTTTCATCAACCATTTTGTTGCAGTGGTTTAGTAACAAGCTATTTCATCCTAGCACGACGAACTGTGCTTTTTCTGATTTCACACATCTTGGAGTCACTGGCAGAGCCTGGCCGTTTCTGAAAAGCTCACTTCTGCTAATGAAACCATCTTACTATGCTGTTAGTTTCTTAGGGTCTATTAGACAATGACTCAAGCTTTCCCACATGACAGGAAAGCCCCCAAACGCTTTAATGGAATCTTTACAGCCATCTGTACAAATAAATACGGTCACAGTCACACTCTCATGATTTAGCCCTAAAAAAACCTCCAGAGGATCTTTGTTTGAAGCAGGGAAGCTCAACATACAACCCAAGGGCCATGAGGGCATCCCCTAGTGCAGCCCTCAGACAATTAGCCCCTAGATTATTGTCTGTAGCCTCAAGGCCAACATATTACCACAGGCCGACCTGAGGCAACTGCACCAACCCCACTACTTTCTATACTTCCGGAGGCCCTGCAGCAGCCCTGGTTTTCACCAAGGCAAGGTTACATGGCCAACGCTTCCTCTCAGTGGGGCAACAATACAACCACCACTTCTAGGACCCCATGCAGGGTGCCCTGAGGGGGCAGGGCCACAGGGAGGGTCCACCGCAGAATGTCTCCTGACGCTGCTTCAAGGGAGATTCCCACATCGTGTCTCCTCTGGCATTTGGGCAGAAAACTCAAGTAGAATCAAATAAAATTTGGGTCAGCAGGTAGAATTTCTGGGGTGAGGGCAGGATGGACATGTGGCTTAGTGCTGGGCTAACCAATTTATTGGGGCTCACCCAGCAATTTCAGTTGAGCCCCTCTGGTTTAAAGCTACAAATTCCACTTCAAGCTTGTTGGTCACAGAGCTAATATCGTTAAAGCAATTTGAAAGGGCAGCACTGGAACAAGATGTACACCAAGGATTACTTGACTCTCATGCCTATCAGCTGAACAAGCACATGCTGTTATCTACCTGTTATCAGTGTTCACTGCTTCGCCCCACTGCCAGTTGGCAGTAATAGGGAAAAGGCAGTGAACACATCCCTGCCTCTTACCCGATTAGTAATCCTGTCACACAGATGTAACAGAATATACACAAGGCAAACAATGGCAACAAATACCTTCCAGCCTCTTATTTGTAGAATGACAAAAAGATTACAAGCCTGGATTTCTGTGGGAAACAAGGGACACGTGACCTGATGCAAAACTTTCACAGACACAACATTCAGACCCACAATCAGGCTAGATGTTATGTGTTTATAACAACACTATCTGTTATTTTTCTTCTGGTTTCCAATGGCAAATTCTTTCTTCAAAAAGAGGTTAGAAAAATCAAGCCTACCAATTTGAAGTACAAACTAATTTTTTGCACAAATTTAACACTCAACTAAATGATAGACCTTTCTATGAGAAAATTTCAGCAAAGATTTTTAAGTCAGTGATTAGTCACAACCCTGGTTAACTAAATAAGCCCTTTAGCTGCCGGCTGGTGAAAATTCCTGTTCAACTAAAGTGTGGTCATACCCCATAATATACATGTGCAGAAGGCACTGCACCCAGCTGGAACCAGTTTAACAAAATGTATTTTCTTATTCAATATATACCCCACCCTTCCCCTAAGGCACCGGGTGATTTACAAATGCTGTTCCATCCTACATCATGCACCCATTAACTCGAAAGAGGAAAAAAAGACTAAGTAGGCACCTATCCTGGAGTACCCATGTTTATGGTGCATGCATGCAATCCACTCGATCCTCCAGGGGTCAAGTTCAGATGATCAGCCAGGACCCCTCCCACTAGATCCCAGCTCTAGGGCACCTCAGCAACTGGTCTCAGGAGTGGAGAGGAGCACTCCCCTCAGAGAAAGTCTTCCCTGCTGCACTGGAAAAGTTATCCTACCCTACCTTCTCCCCAGAGACATTCCGGAGGGGGGGGAAAATAACATTCCTGGTCTCTTCTCCAGAGACCATTCCTAAGAGGCTGGGTCCTCCTTCCCACACCATGATTTGGAGAACAGCTTGCGATCTCCCAACAGACTGTGATCTACCTCTTGGTCCCCCCTGTCCTATCCTATCCACAAAGTGCCAAGCCCTGTCCTCATGCTGCACAACAACATCTGCTTAAGTTTAAGCATGTGAAGAAGAGTCTCACTGAAGTTATCTGTTATTTATTTAGCACTTTCAGTGTTCATAGTGGTTTATAACCCTTAGCCAGTTCACCCTCACAACAAAAGAAGTAAGTTTTTATTCCCATTTTACAGATGAGGGAAACTGAGGCTAGAAGACTGATTTGCCCAAGTGCACCCAGTGAGTTAATGTCTAAAAGATAGGATTTAAACCCTCATCTTGCAGGTGACCAGGTCCAAATCCAACAATGTATCCACAAGGCTACACTGGATTCTAAGGGCACTTTCCAACATTACTGTCCACACAAGATTTGCCTCCAGGAAAAAATCCGGGAGGCAAAGCATGTTTGGAGTTTTAATGTGGGACTGCCCCCCACGCATTTTTGCCAGCAATCCTGCAGAGGATTGCAGAACTGGATTTCCCTACTCTGCAATCACTCACAGGATCACTGGCAAAAATGTGGGGGAGGGAGCAGACCCAAGTAGCCCTGCATATGCTTTGCCTCACGGATTTTTTTCCCAGAAGCAAGTCATACATGGACAGTAACATGGGAAAGCACCCTAAGACTGCTCATGTGTTAAAAGAAACATATTCTTGAGCATTCCTGCAAAGCGCTCAACACCCCAGCCCCTTAAACACTCAACTGGCTCCCACAAACATATCCTGTGTTTAGGAATTAAATATTCTCTGTGCAGAGAATATAGTAGTATAGATGGGCTTGAACTGTAACATTTGCATCCACATCTGAACTTTCACAAAGTTCACCTTTGTTCAGATCTTGTCTTTTGATTCAGGTAGAACAGAATTGCTAAAGCAGCTAGAGCCACAAAGCTGCATGAGAATGGTTGTATGGGAGCCTGAAACCCCCTGATCCACATAAACGACACCCTCCCCCTCATGACCCTGGAGCTGCAGGGGGAAGAGGTTCAAGGAGGACATGTCCCCACATCTCCCCACTACAGTTACACCCATGGATGCTGCTGATCCCCTCTGTCCTGTGCTTTGTAGTACTCTCCCCACTGGCTTGGAAGTAGGAGGTTCAAAACTGCAAATCAACCCCTCTGTCTCAAGTTCCCAAACTGTGGCTCAAGAGACCCCAAGCAGGAGATCCACAAGTGGATCAGGAGGCCTCAAATCCCCCCCACCCCCCTTTAAGGATGGGGTCTCTTTAAGGGCTTAGATCGGTCCCAGACATCAAATGTCAATTCTTTTACCTGACACTTTCATTTTGGCCTATGGGAGTGTCAGGGTAAAAACCCCACCACACCAAGGTTTTTATTTGGTCCCTTTCTAATGCCTGAACCTGGCTCCTAGATCCAGTTCCTACGCAAGTGCTGAAAAGGCTTAGGGAAGGGAACATACAGGCAAGGAGAGGGGATGGACAGATCCTCCTCTTCCTGAGCACTAAGCAGCATCCTCGCCACCAACTTCTACTGCACAGTCCTTAGAGCTTGTACTCATTTACAAAGTGGCGCCTGGGACTAAAAGGTTCTCAAATGGCTTTGCTATTAGGATTGTGCCCCATGCAAGGCTCAAAATCAGGTCTCACCGTCAAAAGTCCTTAAAGGGCACAAGAGATAAAAAGCCATCGGCGATATGGATTAGAAGTTCTCTGCACTGACTTACCCAAAAGATGAGGCTAAGCAGCAGCAGCACCGTCTTGGAGGTAATCACCCCGCAATCCATGCTCCCTGGAGAGGAGGGAAAAGGCTGGTGGGTTTCGCTGCCAGCTGTCCGCTCAGATGTGAATCCCCGCGCCTGGCAGCGCTGCGCTCCCTACTCCTCCCCGCCTGTCACATGATGCGCATCTGGCCCGGGCCAGTCACGGGTGCTTTACTGTACAAAGCAAAGCAACCCGCTCCAGCAGCAGGACGTGATGCTTCACTGTGGATTGTGACTGTCTAAGCAGAGGTTACCGTAACCTCTCAGAGCAAGCGCAGAACCACCACTTTACCATATAGGCACTAATAGCAGCCCCGTCAAAACAAACTCTCGCTTTCCCCCTTCCACCCCAATATGACTATAGAACGTGGGATGGGAAACCTCAGGCCCAGGGACCAACTGTAGTTCACAGTTAGCTTTTATGTAGCTGGGGTGGTGAGTTATTCAAATTTTAGAGGACACCTATGAGACATACAGGCTGCAGAGGTGTATTGGTTCCAATGCAGCCCTGCAATCTGTATTTCTCATAAGTGTCCTCTAAAATTTGAATATCTGGCCACCCTATGTTTAGTCCCATTAACATTAATTGGGCTACACTGGAGTAAGTGGTTTAAAGATTGAAGCCTTCTGGTTTGAAGGGGAGGGTTGGCAATACTGCCTCTTGTGCTCTTGATGCAGCAGGTGGGCCACTGAAATGCAGGGAAATCAGCAGTTGTTTGAATGCATTGCCACAGAGCAATATAAATAAACACAGATTAAAGAACAAGTGGTGAGTTTGCCACAGGGAGGATGTTTTGTGAATTAGCTCTTTGTAATTCTTTGTGATTAGGGTTGCCATATATGCAATTCTTTAGAGGGCACATATGAGAAATTCAGGTTGCAGGGCTGCATGGGCTCCAATGCAGCTCTGCAACCTGTATTTCTCATAAGTGTTCTCTAAACATTTCCATATATGGCAACCCTATTTGTGATGACAGACTGGAGCTCAGGTTCAAGCCACAAATGTTCTGCAGAATGAGAGAGTTGTGTTTCAAAAAAGTCACAACTGCTCAGTGACTCAGAAAACCTACATGCTAAGTGGGGTTGGAATTAGCTGTTCTCCTGATTAAGAAAAGGGAAGAGGTGACTCAGTGGGAGCTGCCTGTTACAGAATACAGTGTGAATTTTGGAAATGTTTGAACCCATATCTGCCTGAATTTTATTGCCCAGACATCAAGCAAAATTTCTTTTCCAAGTGTCTTTTTTTTTTTTTTTGGCCTGATTTCTTTTTCTGGGGTTACTCATGTCTCTTGAATTCTTCTGGAAAGGCTGATGGGCCTGGTATGGGAGAGCAATTGAGTGTGAGATCCCTGGAGGGATTTGCTTCTCCTGAGGGAGGCTGGGAGAAGTTGCCTGGCACAGGAGTGCTGGGTCCCCAGAAGCAATCTCCCAGCTATCACCGAGGCGCATGGCACATTATTCCGGTCAGATTTCATTATGGACAAAATCAAACACAAAGTAAAACAGCCAGGGCTGGCTTCTTCAGAAGCGGATTTAGATTTCAGTTAAATATCAGGAAAAACTTGCTAACAATAAGAGCAGTGCAACCATAGAACAAGCTATGGTGGAGCAAGAATGTGATAGGCCTGGGTGGNACGAACAGCCGAGACACGAACGACCGAACCGAACGGGCGAACACGAACGCGAGGTACGACCGAACGACCGAACACGAACACACGAACCGAACGCGGCCGAACCGAACGGCCGAACGCGAACACACGAACCGATCGCGGCCGAACCGAACGGCCGAACACGAACCGCGATCTGTTCGCCCATGCCTACTGAGTGGGCTTATGTCCAGTTATGGCCTCCCTGATCAAAGGGAAAGGGCGCGAGGTCTCCCTACGCAATGGCCATCCCAAGCGGACTCCTGGACAGCCTCTGTCTCCCCCTGCAAAGGCGATGGCAGCATCCTAGCTCCCAGCAAGCCCCCACCCTGAAGCCCCCCCCCCCCCTTAAAACGTCCTTCACCGGGCCCTTTGCAAGTGAACTGAACATCACTAGGGAACTTCCAGGCTGGGTGGGGGCGGAGTCAGTGATAGGCCCACTCCCTTCTCCTGCCCAGGCATAACTGAGCCTCCTTGGCCCATGGTAGCAAGTGAATCCAAATCCTGAGTCAATCCGGATCCACTGAATTCCGAATCTGGAAAAAAAAGTCCAAATCCGAATTTGCTAATCCAGAGTAAGCGGTTTGAGGACTGAAACCAACGTTAGTAAAAAGGGGCTAGTTTATAAACTGGGGTTAACAACCAGTGTTTTCTCATTTAAAATAATAAAAAGGCATTGAATTTGGAAACTGTGACACGCTGGAGCATAATTCTATTTTCTCTTTGCAGTGTGTGACAAATGGCCGATCAGTTAACCCCTCTCTCTCCATATCTAAGGCAATGGGCAAAGATGACCACTGTCTGCAGAATGGCAGCTACTAGACAAGTTGTGTGCGCACAGCTGCTTATCTGCTCAGGCCTGGATCTGGTGAAGCCGGGGCCGTGTGTGAAAAGGGGTGTAGTGTGGGGGGGGTCCCTCCTAATTTAGGAATGTCTGATGGACATTGGACACTCAGGTTGCCAGCTTGGTTGTTTTTACCTGACACTTCCATTTTGCCGTATGGGAGTGTCAAGTAAAAAACCACCATAGGTGGCACTGGCAACCCTATTGGACATCCACTGACTCACCCATTAGGAAAAGGATTCCCCAAATTCATTTTCAATGTTAGGTTAAACGTAACATCAGTTTTAGGGCGCGAGGTTCAATGGGTGTTAACTAACGTGAGGGGCGGCTCGGCTGTCATCCTGCCTGGGGATGGGGGAGGGCTACCCCTGCCCAGGTTAGATCAGGGGACAGAAACTAATGGAAGGGCAGGGAGCAGCGTGTGGCTGGCTGGCTCCGCCCCCGCCCCCGCCATGACAGGCAGTCATGGCTGCCAATAACAGGGAGGGCAGGGAGCAGCGTGTGGCTGGCTGGCTCCACCCCCGCGCTGCTGCCAACGCCCCACCCCCACCATGACAGGCAGCCACCGCCGGCTGCCATGGTGACCCCTGATGCAGGCCGCACTGTGGCCTGGACATTACACATATGTTAGTTTACTCAGGGACTCCAATGTGTTGGGGCGGGAGGGGCTTCCTGAATTGCCACAGACTGGGGCTTCCTGTATTTGAGGCTCTGTAGGCCAATATTTTTTATACCATTGCTTCTCAAACTCATGATGTCACTTCAAGTTTATTCTTGCACCCCATGTATTAGGGACTCTTGTGGGGGCCCCCAATACTTGGAGCCCTGTGCAGTTGCACAGTCTGTAGTCCCCTGGATCCGGCCATCTATCTGTTTTCTTGTTGAGCATTGTCTTTGAATAATAATAATAATAATAATAATAATAATAAATTAATAATAAATATATTATATTATTATTAGTAGTAGTAGTATTAGTAGTAGTATATAGAGCTTCCCCCTCCCCCACACCAAATGGCACTCAGGGTGCTTCATAAACTACAGTAATATAAAACAATATAAAATCAATTTTAAAAAAATTAGAGGGAGGACAGAATACGCTGAGGGGAACCAGAAGTGGATCCTAAAAACACCTGGAGAATAAATAAGTCTTCAGGTGCTTTTTAAAGGTGAGGGGGGAGGAACTGAGACAGAAACATCTAGGGAGTGAATTTCACACTGGAGGGCCTGTCGCAGCAACGGCCTAATCGCCCGCCAACTTCAGGTGCAACGGCGGGATCCTCAAACAGCAGGTGGTTTCTTAGAGCAGGTACCCATCAGCACAAAGCTCCAGGAGCAGACCTTGAATATAGCCAGGGCGGCCTGTACCTTTCAGGGCTCTAAAAACCAGGAGCGCAATCTTAAATTCAATCTGCTGCTCTAAAATGCACAGGGCAAATATTTGCCTTATGACTTATTTGCCCAAATGACTAATTTTACCTTATCCTTTGTGTTGGGGTGGATTCCTACCCCAGGTGCACATCTCTTGCGAAAACTTGCAAGGTAGTGGCTCTCCAACCTTGCTCTTTTAGGACATTGTCACCCGCACACAGGTACACAATATCCCCAGAGGAAAGTTGGTTACCACAACTACTTTTTATATGCAACCAAAAAGGGTCCTGGGGTAGAAACATACCCCCAATTCATTTTACCACAGGGTAGGTTTATACCCCGGCCTGAGGTAGAAATCTGCCCCATTTCATTTCATGCTCGGACGTTTACACATCCAAGCAATTTCAGTGCCAAAGGACAGGGCTAGAAATCTACCCAATGACACAAAAAATGCTGTTTAATTTTCGACAGAAAATGTATACCCCGGCCTGAGGTAGAAATCTAACCCATCACACTTCATGCTCGTTTACACATCCAAGCAATTTAAGTGCCAAAGGACTGGGACAGAAATCTACTCCATGGCATGAAAAATGTTGTTTCATTCACAATAGAAGACAAGGGTTAAGCTTTACCTTTCCAACAGAAAGGGGCCCTCAAGCCAGTTTTCTCCTCCAAGCCTCCTCCTTCATCCTGGTCTCACTTGGTGCTTTCAATGAGGGTTGCCACCTTTTGTAGTTTGCCCCTCCCATTTTGGCCTATGGGAGTCTCAGGTTCAAACTACAAAAGGTGGTCACCCTACCCTCAACATGGGGTTCTGCTCCCCTGAGCCTTCCCAGCTGATACTTAAATGTTTTGGTGACGCTATGGGGGAAACGAATGGGATGGGAGGACACTCTCGCTTGGAGCCAGTGTAGCCTCATGAATAAGGTGCTGAACTTGGGCCTAGGAGACCGCAGCTCAAGTCTTCTCTTAGCCATAAACTTACTGGGTGGATAAGGCACTATTGTTCTACCTCAGTTCCCTTCCTGTAAAATGGGAATATAAGTGTTCTTCTCTCTCCTTATGTTTCCCCTCCCTTTGTCAATTCTAGATTGTAGGTCCTTCGGGGCAGGGACTTGACTCTAATCATGATTTTTCAGTGCCAGGCACATCACTGTTGATGTTAAATAAATATAATAAAAAACAATAATGAAGTCACTTACCACAGGTATATAACGTGCCCCTCACAAACGCACACACACCTCCCCACCCCACTGATTTTGATTGAGTCAGGTTTGCATCCATAATCCCATTAACGACGTACAAATGCAAACTCGACTGAGTTGGCCATTTGTGCAATAATGAGCACTGTTCTTGGCTTCCCTATTAGCAGAAAATACACACAGTTACCAGTCCTAATCACAGGCACTCTGGGAAAGAACCTTTTTCTAGCACACTGATCATTGCCTCTAGACTAGGGGGATGGCTATGAAATCCATGATTGTTCATCCAGGAGCTTTGTCACGGCATGTGACATTGGTGCCCTCACTAACTGGGCTTTCCTTTCCTCAAACAGCAGAATCAACACCATTTCTTTGGAAGTTCTACAACTTTCCAGACTCTGATCTGGAAATAAGGCCAGAGAGATGCAAGGGCAAAGGGGCTTTCCCAGTTCTTTCTGATGTAGCCACGCCCATTTGGAACACCATGATGTCATTGTGCTCTGAAGGAGATGGGGTTAGATCAGAAAAGGGGTGTGACAAAGGGAGCCCCCCACATCCCCTTTGCAAGTTCACAATGCTCTAACTAGGACATGGTTAAATCAAAGGGGGTGGGACAAAGGGATGTGGGCAGGGCCCTTTTGGAATGTCATGACATCATGAGGTGCTGCAAGGAGGTAGGGTCATATTAGAAAAGGAACAAAAGAGCTTCTTTGCCCCACCTACTTTCTGATATGACTCCACCCTCTGCCCAATGCCCCAATAACCAAGAGAAATCAGGGTTCTTCCTGACAGATCCCAGAAACGCTGAATCAAATGCAGAGCAGTGGCAACCTTAGCTCTGCTTCCATAAGCATCTCTCTGCTTTAGTAAGGCTGCATTCCTAAAACCATTGAAGTCAATGGCAAAACTTGCATTGACTTTAACCAGTGAAGGGTGCACACCAAGAAAAAGTAAGCTTGGAGGTTCTGGACTCCCTCTGTCTGAATTGAATCGCAGCATAAGAGCAGTTTAAAGGCCTATGCTGTGGCGGTGCAGGCAGCAAGGAAGCAGTGCTTTGCTGCCCTTATTGCATCTGCAAAGTCACGTCCAGCGGAGCTTTTCCGGGTGGTGAAAAGTTTGGTCAGTCCTGCCTCTCTCCACCTGGACCTGAAACAATCCAGTGACCGCTGTGACCGGTTTATCGAGCACTTTGTAGATAAGATCGCTCGCATCCGCCACAATTTCAGTTCCGCAGTTATTGCAGAGGATCATCTTGGGGCTATGGATGCCCCGTCCTGTCCTGTTTTGTGGGATC
>QEPC01014446.1:1725904-1736445 GCA_003113815.1 Sphenodon punctatus | reverse complement strand
AAGAAGTGGAAAGTGTCTAATATTGGAACACAAGTGAGCTACAAGAGCCCTCAAGCTCTTGCGAACCCAGAGAGTAAAGAGTCTGGAAACGGGAAGGATCGGGCCCTTGGGTGACAAAGAAGTTTCATTGTGGCACACTTGAATTAGCCAGAGAGAGAACTGTGCGCAAGGGAAACTGAGTCACTCAAACCCGGTAAAGTGGGGGTGCGGACTCCCAAACCCGTGACAGGGGCTAATTATGCAAATTGGGCCCCCGCACCAAGACTTCACACATGGCCCCACAAATCCCAGGGCCGGCCCTGGAGGGCAGTGGAGATTAGTTGGTAAGAGGGAGGGTTGTGAGCTATTACTCAGCTGTCCAATTCTCCCCAACTGAAATGAAAGGAGGGGGTGAGGGACCAGTTCACACCCTCCTGTCCCCAACTTCAGTGGTGCCTCCAACCTGCAGAGGAAGAGGATTGGGGCTGAAAGATGAAGGCAAAGTGTGGGGGGCATGGAGCCTAAGTTGTAAGTGAGTACAATATGTAAGACGGTCCAACATCTTTACTGCTTACATGGCATGGAAGTTAAGGTGGGAGCCTTAACTTGTGATGTCTATGTTTTACTCGGAGACGTCTGAAAGGTTGCACGCTTCCACCAACAATAGTTGGTCCAATAAAAGATATCCTTTAAACGACTTTGCCTCCACCTCTGTCCACCAAATCTCCATTTTAGACTCCACTGCCCTCTGGTGGTTCTTTGGTATAAGAACACCTGGTTTTCATTAGAATTTGCACTCAAACCAACAGGACTTTCTGTATTTGAATAAAATTTGGGTATTTGGCCCCTTTAATAAATACTCACATGCAGCTTCAAACCCTTAAAGAGATTTAACTTTGGTTCAAGTTTGACTCCAGTCACTTTGACTTCTTCACCTTTTTTAGTTTGATTACTTTGTCTTTGATGAGATGCTGACTAATCATCGCTTACATCAGATCAAATACAGAAAAACTTGTTAGTGTAGGAATTAGTCCACTTTTTTTTTTCTCCAGCCCTACGATTCTACCCTAGGGTGAAAACAGACACAAAACCATGCAGTCCTGCAACGTGCATAAGAAATGTTCAAGCGGCGTTAGCGTTCTGTCTGTTTTCACCCATAGAACGATGGCCTCGGCGATGTCAAATCTCCGAACTGTCCCTGCTTAGGAGGAACAGCGTCTCTTTGATGCTGAATCCCACTGTCCCTCCTGCAGGGGTCAAATTCCTGTTTCAGGAGAGAGAGACAATGGCTTCTTTCTCACGTTACCCGCGGAGGGTGGAGTTCCACGAGGGCAAGCGCGGCTGTATTCTCATGAGATTAGTGGATGTAGGGATGCACCATCCTGTTTTTCTGCTCCGAGAACACTTGCGTATCACTGGATTTCCCGCCCCCCCCCTCCCGATGTGGCTTTTACAATCACAGATGTTCTTGTGGCAGAAAAGTGGAATAGCCCATTCCTACATGCGCTAATTCCAGTGAGAATACAGGAGACTGGAGATTGCCCTCATGGAAGTCCGCCCCCCCGGCTAACACGAGAAACTGGCTTAAAAGACTGGTATTCAACAGGGCTCGAATGATAAGGGGAAAGGTAGGGGGCCTTTGATGAAATCATGCCCCCTCCCCCCCCCCAATAGTCTTCTCAAACCAGTAGCTAAGGGGGCCATCAAAAAAGGTGAGAAGTGGGCCTCCTGGCTCCCTTACCCCACTGCAATTCTGGTAGTGGTATTCAAATTTCAGGCGTGTCTTTCCTGGCTGCCTCCCAGAAAAAGCCCTTGAGAAGATAGTGGGGTTTCCAAAGAGTTCTAACGAGAGCTTCCACCAGAAACTAAGTGGGATGAGAAGCAGGAGACCGTCTGGCCCCCTTTGTGCACTCGGAATTTTGGGAGGGGTGTGCATGTGTGTGTGTGAGAGAGCGGGTGGAGTTTATTCACCAGGGGGGGAGGGGGCTTGTCGTCTGGATTCTCAAAATGTTGGGAGGTTTAGCAGAGGAACTAGAGGTTTTCCCTTCTACGGGTGTTGGCCTCACCAGGCTAGGATGGAGTCATGGGGAGGGGGTAGGATTTGAAATAAGGGATTAATATTATGGAGCTGTGTGGCTCCTGTCTCTTATACACATCTAGATGTGTATAAGAGACAGGTATGGTATTATGGAGCTGTGTGGCTCTGAAATAGGAGACGCCCATTGTGTCCTATGGAGCGATGGGGTCTCGAAGAGGAGACGCCCGTTGTGTCCTATGGAGGGGTGGGGTCTCGAAGAGGAGACGCCCGTTGTGTCCTATGGAGCGATGGGGTCTCGAAGAGGAGACGCCCGTTGTGTCCTATGGAGAGGTGGGGTCTCGAAGAGGAGACGCCCGTTGTGTCCTATGGAGCGGTGGGGTCTAGAATAGGAGACGCCCGTTGTGTTCTGTGAGGCCTGGAAATAAGGGGTTTTCAGGGCCAGCCTTACCACAGGGGTGACCTAGGGTGACCGTCATGGGCCCCACTAATTTCTCTACTTCCGTGGCCTCTGTTCTCACCAGGGCATGGTGGGACTCCAAACACGGCCACCTCTGGGGCCTTGCCGAGAGTGCCCTGAGGGGATTGGGGTACAGAGAAGGGGGCCTCATGGACCCTGCATTGTATCTTTGCCCTGGGCTCTGAAAATTCTATGGTTGGCCTTGGGGATTGTGAGCCACATCTGGTGAACTTAATGTTAGTCTTAATCATCCTGGTAATAAAATTTAATCTGTCACTGGTTGAAGCCCTGCCTGGCAAAACTGTAACTCTCTACTTCAATTAGGAGGGAAAAGAGCTTTTTATTGCAGGGGGCATCCTATTTATTTAAATTTCTACTCTGCTGTTTCCCAAAGATTCTGGGTGGCTTACAGCATTAAAACCACAAAATACATTAAAATCCCTTAAAAATAAAACAACACCTCCCCACCCCCCTCAACTCCTATCCCCGCCTGCCCAACGCTTTGCCACCACCTCCAGAAGATGATCAGGCTTGGGCTCTGATGGAGCTCCGGGGGGAGGGAGCTCCACAATCCTGGGGCAGGAACCCAAAATGCCTCTTGGTGGTGGGCCCTTGTATGTTTTGTTGTTAAATCAAATGGTCTGGATCCAGGGAGACTTGTCTGAAGGGGGATGGGTGAGTCAGGACTGGCAGCACCCTATGAAGGCCTGCCTCTTCCCCAGCCATATGGCGCCTCTCCTACCCCTCTGTTGTATGGTGGATGCTGGGTCATCAAAGCCTCCCGAAGTGGCCTGGTGAGGTTACTAGGAGTGGTGTTGACTGGTCTCCAGCAAGGACCCATGCACCGGCAGGGCAACTATGGTTTGGTGGAAACAAGCTGCCCTCCATACAGGCCTCCCTCCTATTTCAGCCAGTGGGACTCCTGACCTTCTAGGCCAGTTGCTTGTGTGGCACCAAGGGGCAGTAGACACACACAGGCACCACTGTTGTTGGTAGGTCATTAACCCAGGGCCTTCATTTTGAAAGCTGCAACTTGGCCACCCGTACCACATGGGCCAAGCAGCTTAGCTTCCCTCAGGCTCGCCTCAGACCCACCCTGATTCTGACCCACAGTGTGTGGGGGGCCGGGGTGAGAAACAGGACTTTGAAGTTGGGAGTCGCTGATGCTGCCCAATCAGGCTAGGGTTTCACCACCCCCTCTCTGGGTTTTACCAGGAGACAGTCTCCCAGCTCAGGGGAAGCCCTGACTTCTCTGGGCCAGTCAGCACCCCTGCCCCGCCTTCCCAGCCACCTCCAGGAACTTGAAGAATTTTTGTGCTGCTGGGGGCCTCACGGGGTGGCCTTGTCGGAAAGGGAGTGCATCCCTCCCAACTTGTCAAGCGGCCAAAGAGAGAAAAGCGCCGCCCCTTGGCCAATAATCTCTGCCCCCTCGGCCAATCCCGTTAAAACCATACCATTCCAACTTGAGAGTGACCCACTTTGCATTCAGATATTAAAATATTATGAAAAATGCTAATTTATCAATTTTTAAATATAGTAATCGCAATTTAGATATTCACACATTCACTACACCAGTTCACATTTTTCCTTGGTTCACACGATGTCCCATGATGATACAAGTGAACGATGTTTGGCCTCAGGTGATCCTTTGGGCACTCGGAGACTGGTGCCAAATCCTATTTCTCTGTGAAATTGCTGGAAAGTTGTTAGTTAGCTGCCTGGACCTCTCTCTCAGCTCTGTCTCCTCAGCAGGGGATCTAAACTGGCATACAAAGAGGCTACCAGTCTCCTACCCTTCCTGACCCCAGGAGTGGATGTGTGTGCCCTGTAGGAAGGTCTGCCCTTAATAGGAACTCCCATGTTGGCTTCAGAACAGCAACTGAGCTTGGCCATGAGCTGTATGCCCGCCCCTAGTGTGTGCAGGAACCAGAATTGTAAGCTCTCAGGACTGCAACAACAGCTAAGTAGTGAGGGGAGTTGCGAGCACACACACCTTCCAACATTCCCAGTGCATAAATATAAATGAACAAATACAGAGCGACGGACACTCTCCTGCTTCTCATTCCACTTAGTCTCTTGTCATTCCATTGTCTTCAAGTGCTTTTCATGCAAGATGGCCAAGAAAGAGGTGGCTGGAGCTTGAAGCCTGGCCTTTTTGACTCCTTCCTGAAAGAGGGACTTTAACACACACACTGAAGAGACTGTAGACAGCCACACTCAAAGAGGGACTTTCCCTCCTAAACAGGGATTGCTGGGAGGAATGAGAGTGGGCCACAGGGAGTTTCTCAGTGACTTTGCAGCCTGGTCCCACACGCTGCGGAGCTCCACGACATCAAGATGTTCTACAAGGAGACAGACGTGTGGCTGCCCTGTTGTTCCACCCCGCCACTGTGGCCCCAGGGTCTGCATTCGACATGAAATGGGGGGTGAAGCGAGAGTCAAACAATGGCTGCTATTTATTTTTATTATTATATTTATTATTTATTATTACTGGGGTGTCTGACAGAGCAAAAAGACAACATTTCCACCCACTCAACCCCAAGTCCCCCTTCAGAACCATTTCCCCTCCCACACTAGGAATTCCCCTCCTCCCCAGTATCCCTGTATTCTTCAAGGTTAACCAGTTAATCGATTTACCACGTTACCACACAATACTGCAGTGTATAATTTACCATTGATGCTGTTTCCTCTCCTCTGTCCCCCTAGGACGTGAGTAACGGTATAGTAATGTTTGGTTACATGGTAATGTGGTAATACGGTAAACTGGTTCGCTGTTGCAATATTACTTAGATTGACCGCAATCCCAAACGGGATCCGCGTAAGATCCGCGCACGTCCCACACGCGATCTGCACAGCACAATGCAGTCCCTGTGGAGATGTGCAAACTGCACGCATGCGCGGGGCATGGCATCGCCCCCATTGTTAGCTAGCCGTCGTGGTCATCTGTTAATGGCCAGATAATCACCAAATTATTATCCAGAATTGTGGAGCCCTCAGGCTTTCCTCAAACCCACCTTGGCTATTTATTTATTTATTTATTTAATTCAATAATTTTATATCCCATCCCATCCTGCTCACAAGGCAGCTCGGGGCAACTCACAATCAAAAATATAAAAATATACAATATAAAAAATATACCAAATATAAAATTACATAAAAACTCAGTAAAAAGCACAGAAATAAGAACCATCCCCCCCCCCCCAACCCTCCCTCTCACCTGTACCTGTTTCCCTTACCAAAGGCCTGGCGGAACAGCCAGGTTTTACACTGTCTTTGGAAAGAAGGGAGGTCTGGGGCCCAGTGGGGGCCTCAGTTGGGAGGGAATTCCACAGCCGCGGTGCAGCCACCGAGAACACTCTCCACATCGTATCCACCTCGAGTTGGCCGCCCCTGGTCAACTGCAGGGGCTGCACCAAGGCGTGAGGTGGTCCCACAGGTAGGCAGGGCCCAGGCTGTATAGGGCTTTATAGGTCAAAACCAACACCAGTGTGTGGGGGATGGGGAGCCATTCAGCATCCAGGTGAGAAGGTTCAGGAGAATTAGGACTGGGATGCAGGGGTCGCTACAGGTAATAAATTTACTCTACATACTCTACTCTGTCGGGACATTGTGACGCAGTATTCCACTCGTCCAGCCTCTTTGTACCAGTACAGCGGCCTCCCTTCATGTTCTGGCAGAGGCTGTGTCGGAGGTGGTGTTGCGGTGCGATGACTATAGTCCTGGGGGACTTCAACATCCACGCTGACGTGGTGCTCAGGAGAACCGAGCATAAGTTCATGGCCGCCATGGGAACCATGGGCCTGTCCCAGAGGGGCAATGGGCCAACACATCTTGGAGGACATACCTTGAACCTCATGTTTTGCACTGGCCTTGAGGCAGGTGCTCCGTTAATGGGGGAGATATCAACTGTGCCCTTGTCATGGACGGATCATTACCTCCTACAGACCTCCCTTCTAGCATACGTCAGCCCCCGGCAGGGTGCGGAAACCATTAGGATTGTCCGCCCCTTGAGACTGATGGACCCAGTGCGGTTTCTAGGTGCTCTGGGGGAGTTATCCTTCGACCTCGATGACTGTCTTATCAATGACCTCGTCAAGCTATGGAACACCTTGCTGATGGAGGCCATCGATCAAATGGCTCCCAGGCGTCCGTTGCCCAGGCGATGACCCCACAGGTTCTCCAAGGAACTGTGGGTACTGAAGCAAGAGGAGTGACGGTTGGAGTGATGATGGCATCAATCTCGAGCTGACATAGAGCTAGTTTATGAGCCTATGCCATGGCTATGCAGACAGCAAAGAGGGAGTTCTTTGCTGCCCTCATAGCAGCCGCTAAATCCCATCCAGCGGAGCTTTTCCAGGTTGTACAGGGGCTGGTCAGTCCGGCCTCCCTCAAACTGGGGGCTGAGTCATCTTCTGCCCGCTGTGACCTTTTTACAGATTATTTTGCTGAGAAAATAGTTCGTATTCACCAAGACCTCGATGCCACACCTAATGCAGTGGAGGAGGTAGAGGTTGTAGAAGTCCCGGCTTGTCTGGTTTTATGGGATCACTTTCAGTCGGTGACACCTGCTGACATGGTTGGGGTGCTGTGGGCTGTTCAAGCCACTTCTTGTGAACTAGATCCATGCCCGTCCTGGCTGATTAAGAGCTGCCGGGAGACAATAGGGCCATTGCTGGCCAGGGTGGTCAACGCCTGTGGGAGGGCAGAGTGCCGGGCTGCCTCAAGGAGGCAGTGGTACGGCCTCTACTCAAGAAACCATCGCTTGACATTGACGCCCCTGCCAGCTATCAGCCTGTCTCTAACCTTCCCTTTTTAGGGAAGGTTATTGAACGGGTAGTGGCTCAGCAGTTCCAAGGGCATCTCGACTTGTTATCTGGATCCCTCTGTCTGGCTTTTGCCCGGGGCATGGCACTGAGACCGCACTTGTGGCTTTGGTCAATGATCTGCACCGTGAAAAGGATAAGGGTCGATCAACCCTTTTGGTCCTATTAGATCTGTCAGCTGCATTTGATACCGTTGACCACAAGATGTTGGTGACGCGCCTGCGGGACAGTGCTGGGGTGGGTGGGATTGTTCTTCAATGGTTCTGCTCATTCCTGACTGGAAGAACTCAGCGGGTGGTTTTCGGTGATTATTTTTCATCTCACTGAGACCTCTCATGTGGGGTCCCACAGGGTTCTGTTTTGTCCCCTCTCCTGTTCAACGTGTACATGCAGCCGTTCGGCGAGGTGATCAGGGGGTATGGGGTGAGGTGTCATCGGTATGCAGATGACACCCAACTGTACCTCTCATTTTCAACCGACCCAGAGTGCCTTCCGCCAGTTACATCTGGTGCGGTGGCTTCAGCCGCTGGTGTTGGTTCCAGATTTGGCCACAATCATCCATGCTTTTATTACCTCTCGGCTAGACTACTGTAACGTGCTCTACGTGGGGCTACCTATGGTGACGGCTCGGAGGCTGCAGCTGGTGCAGAATGCGGTGGCCCAGCTTTCCATAGGAACTGTAAGACCTGGCTATTCCGTCAGGCATTTGGCGAGGGAGAGGGGTAGGGGAGGGATGGGTGGGAGGTGGAGTGGGCTGTGTTTTTCCCCTGTTTTAAAACATTTTAAAACATAATAAATAAATTATATTTTCATATTGTATTTTTATTTGTTGTTAGCCACTCTGGGCTGCCGTATGGCGGGAAGAGTGGGGGAAAGTATGTTAAATAAAATAAATATAAATTTGTTGGATCTTGGCAAATTTGACAATTGAGATATTTGGTGGGAAATTGTGTTTCAGCTCCACCTTACACCTTGTATCAGCCATAGCAATCAACATGTGTAATGCCCAAATAACGAGCTCTAAAAGGCCAGTGGATTCTCCTTAGGGGTGCTTGTCCTTCTGGCCACCATCACTCCTCTACCATGCAATGACTTGTGTTTCCTGCCAGGAACAAAACCACCCAAGGAGTGAGTCAGGTCTTCTCTTTGCAGCCAGATTATTATCGTTCTTCCAGTTAAATGACCCTAATGTCTTGGGCTATTTGAAGATTGACTACACTTTTCTTTAAGCAACTTAATTAGTTCAATAAACTTGTCCCACCAAACGGGAGGGGTTGCTCACCCAGAGTATAAAATCTACCCCTTGATCTTCTGCCTCTCATCATCTCTAGAAGGACAAACCGAGGCAGAAGCCATTTTCCCCTGAGGAACCAGACAAGAGCTGATGGGATGAGGCATTTTATTAACCTGCAATGCTTCTAGATGTCGTCTTTTTTTTTTTCTGGAAAGAGATGGGTCTCAGAAGCTTTGAGTAAGACAGGGTGGGATGAATCAGACCGTGGCCCCTTTAAGGCTGGCCAGCTTGTGTTGTCCCCACTCCTTTTGGTGGGGGTATATAAAGGGGAAGCTGTAGCGAGAAGTCAGTCTGTTATGAACTGCTGATGCGGTAAGAACAGTGGAAAAGCAGGCTGTATTCAGGGCCCTGACCTTGACAGTGAAAGAATGCTAGGGAGAACATGTGGGAAGGGAGAGAACCCAGGTAAGGGGCTCTTGCAGGTTGTGTTCTGAATGGTAAAGAGAATAAAATAGGGACTTGAAACCCAACCTCACCTGAGAGAGATGATTTAGACCAATTTGCAAGGATACACCCCAATTGGATGGGCCACTTATTGCACAGGGAGACATTGGAAACATTGCACAATGCTATGAGGCTACAATTGGAGAGCTGGGATGGAATAGCATGGCTGTGATGCCACAGAGCAGTGAGGATGAGAGCCAACGTGGTGTAGTGGCTAGGGTGCTGGACTTTGACCTGGAAGACCAGGGTTTGAATCCCGCTCTAGATAATGAACTCACTGGATGACCTTGGTCACAATCTCTCCGCTTCAGTTCCCCCATCTGTAAAATGGGAATACTTGAGTCTGTCATGCCCCTTCTCAATCTTATATTTTAAGCTCACTGGGCAGTGTTGCACAGAATACCTGTGGAACTCCACGTCGGAAACTGGACTCTGAACCATAGGAAAACTGGGCCAGTTATAGGGACTTAAGACAAAGTGAGACAAAAGACCCATGAGGCTTCCTGGGCACGTGAAAGGAGAACAGGGCACTGGGCAGGAGATTGCTCAGATATGCAAGAGACCCTGGGGAGAGTATGCGGGATTGCTGGGAGCTGGGGAGAGTATGCAGGATTTCTGGGAGGAGGGCATGGCTTTCGAGGGAAACGTCCATTGTTAGCCTGGTTTCCATGATCACTATAGGGTGAGGTTGATGACCTATTCAAATTCAGAGGCCAATCTGACCTAAAGAGCAAAACCTAGTTCCTGCTTCCCAGGCTTTTCCTTAGGTCAGGGTGGCCTCATGCCCTGCCTGCCTGTATGAAAGAGTGAAAGGGGGTTAGATTGGTATTTAGGGCAAACTAGTGAGATTGACATCAGGATACTTTGCTAAACAGGAGGAAACCAGGCTTTGGTGGTTATGCGAACAGAAGTAGCTTGGCATTAGAGGTGTGCACTAGGAGCCCATGTCATTTTCGTTTTTTATTTTCGTTATTTAAATCTGTCATTTTTATTGAATTGTCATTTTTGCTTTTGTTTTGCATTGGTTTCAATGGAAAACACATTTCCAGCTGTAGCTTTTTTGTTTCTCATTATATTTGGCTGAAACTTGGAGGTATTATACCTCCAATGGAAGGCATTAAGTGTACCAAATTACAAAAATATTGGATAAAGTAATCCAATTTTAGAAGCAGTTGAATTATATTATTTTGTAAAAATCTTCATATACATTCTTAACTGTAACTTCTTAGTCTCACATTTAATGTAGATGAAACTTGGCAAGTGTATACCCCTTCCTATATTTACTATCTCTGTCAACTTTCAGAAGCATTGGATAAAGGGTCCTGGTGGTATAATCAATTAACTTATAAATGTATGTCTGACTGTAACATCTTTGTAGTCTAACCACTGTACATGAAATTTGGCAGGGCTGTATATCACACTTTCATTGTCGTCTCTGCCAAATATCAGAAAGATGTGATAAAGGGTCCCAATTTTATATGCCTGCACAGCATATGTAGAGAAGGA
>QEPC01014446.1:1685468-1725804 GCA_003113815.1 Sphenodon punctatus | reverse complement strand
ATCCTAGATTTTGGGTGCAGCTGAATTAGGTAGGGAGTTTACTACCTGGAGATAGCTGCCCAGGCATGCAGGCAACCCTTCTGGTGCCCACCTGCCTGGGTGGGTGCAATGCTCCGCAAACAGGCTCCCTTTCCCTGGTTTGTCTGGCGCTTTGGGTGGGGAGGGAGGAAATGCGGTGGGTGGGGAGGGGTGTGGCAGCGGTGAAGCAGGGACCAGAGGCTTACAGAGACCTCCTGGGGTGTTTTTGGGTGCCTTGGGGCCTAGGCCAGCTCGGGTGGGTGCAGCTAAACTTGGCACTAGATAAGTAAATAATAATAATGGACACATACATAGACTACCTGGGCTTGCACACATGCAAAGCTGGCCCGGGAGGCCTTTGGAAGCCTGGTTTGCTGCCGCTGCTGGAAACCCCACTCCATTCGGGTGCTTTGCAGTGGCCAAATTCAACAGTTATACCATTTTTTTGTGAGTACCCGTCTCCACTCTAGTTCTGTGGAGGGGATTCAGGCCAAATCCCGGAGGACAGTCTGAGACAGAGGCAGCAGGGACGACAGAGGGCGGCTGGCTGCCGGCTCCAAAGGGCAGTCCTCTCTGTGCCAGCACCGTGGACGGAGCCACCCGTCCAGAAGTGACCCTCGGCTGATAACACCGCTATCCAACGACCGATAAAGGCAGGTGCTATGGCAATGCCTCGGCAGCGTGTGACGGGGAGCAAAGGCTGCGCTACATGCACGGAGACCGCCTGAGGCCTGAACACAGGGTTATAATGATCTCCTCGGGGAGCACGGGGTGGAGGAACCAGGCCGAGCGTGGGCTGGTGGATCTATCAGGAACTCAGCGATGAGCTTGGCTGTCTAAACCAGGTCAGCGGGGAGGGGGGCAACCAAAGTGAATCAGAGGACCACGGGGCTGTCCTTCAAAGCCCTCGTGAGCCACAAAACCCCCTTTCCCACTATCCCAGCCAAAAGGCCTCTTGGCAGGTTGCCTGTGGCTGCAGCTGGTCAGCAGAGTGAGGGGCACCTAACATTCGGAGCTCCAGGAGGGAGGAGAATGAAGAGGAAGGGGAATACATCCCCAGAGACCACATGGTCACAGGGGGTTCTGCTCTCCCATGTCACACGGTGTACCCTGGAAGTGCTCCCGGGGCCAACAGCTGCCTCTTGGACACGTCTTGCTGCTGCTCCGTCGAACCCCACAGCAGTGGGTCAGTGCAGTTATGACCATCCTTCTCCCCTGCACCCCGCGCTCCCTGGCTGATGTGGGCTATATGTAGCTTGTTGCTCTCCTGCTAAAGGTGGCTCCTAAACACCGGCAGGATTATAATATGGTGGAGGCTGTGGCGAGGAGTGTTTTTCACCAATTACATCTGGTGCAACGGCTTTGGCCGTATGTCTTTGATTTGGCCACCGTTATCCGTGCTTTCATCACCTCCAGGTTGGACTATTGTAACGCACTCTACGTGGGGCTACCCATGGTGACTGCTTGGAAGTTGCAGCTGATGCAGAATGTGGCGGCCCGGTTTCTGGTGGGGCTGGGCCGCCGGGAGCACGTTACACCGGTAACGTGTCCATTGTCTGCACTGGCTGCTGGTGGTTTTCTGGGCCCGATTCAAGGTGTTTGTATTGGCCTATAAAGCCCTAAATGGCCTAGGCCCTGCATATCTGCAGGACCGCCTCACCCCCTGGGCTTTGGATCAGCCCCTGCGGTCATCCGGGGGCACCTTGCTCGAGGTCCCCCAAGTCTTCCGGGGGGGCCACATGCGAGAGGGCGTTCTCGGTGGCCACACCCCGGCTGTGGAACTCCCTGCCGGTGGGGGCCCGGCTGGTCCCTGATCTCCCCTCATTTTGACGAAGTTGTAAGACCTGGCTGTTCCGTCAGGCATTTAGCGAGGGAGATGGGTGGGGGTTTGAGTGGGGTGGGCGGGGATGGGACCGGGTATTTGGTACCTCCTTTTAAAGTTGTTTTAAGTTGTTTTTAAATGTTTTTATATTTACATGGTGTGAGTTGCCTGAGCTGCCTGTGGCAAAAGGGGCAGGATAATACATTTTAAAAATAAAATAAAATAAAATAATAATCCAGGGGGGTGGGCTAAGTGTTTGCAGGGTGCAGTCCCCGGGGAACTAGCCAGAGGGTGGCAAGAGGCCCAAGCGCTTACTAAGCCAATTGGGGATGACCGACTGGCCCTAGTTGATTGCGGCGGGAAATTGCAAGCCGGCTGGAGGATAAAGCAGAGCTGCAGTGCCGACGTGAGGACCCACCAGACAAAGGGGCTAGGCCTGAAGCCTGGGCCAAGGGGTTTGCTTGTGGAGGAAGCCTGCTAAGAGCTGCCTGTCTAAAGCCAGGGAAGAAGAGCAGGAAGCGATGAGAGAGGCTTGCCCATGGAGCCGAGCACCAGAGTGAAGTGAGCTCGCCAAACCTCGAAGGACTGGGTTTCGTTAATTGTGGCTGGGGTTGTTTACTGACTCTGCCATGAAACACACACTTGGGGTGTGTGAAACCAGTGTGTTGTGGTGCTGGTCCTCATCCTGCAATGACTCCACATGCTCAACCCATCACTTCCACTCATCCCGATTGGTCGAACAGGAATTTCACTAGCTACCGCACGGTAAGTTATTGAGGTGGAGAGGCTAGACCGAAGAGGTAGACTGGGTGAGCCAACGCTTCTTTGGGAAAATACTCCTAGTAGCAAGGTGCAAGCGGACTGGGCTCCGGCTCTAGCTCAAACCCACTCTCTACTTGGAGGCTGGACCAGATGATCCTTCAAGTCCCTTCACCCCCTAAATCTACTGTCACATCACCCATACTCTAATGATTGAGACTCGCCCAGGGAAAGCTCTTCCACGGAGGGGGGATTGCAGAGGCTGAGCTTCCTGGGCTTTGCCCTGCTCCTGGCAAGGTAGACGGGCCCAGTGCTCCTTCTTAGTGCTCTCCTACCTTCGCCTGTGGGCTGACGCCGTAGCCGGTGAAGACGTACTGCCACTGCGGGAGCCCCAGGTGGGTGATCATGAGCCGGTAGTAAGCTGTGAAGGTCTTTGTTAGGAAGTGCCAGTAGAGGGCTCTGTCCAGAAACCAGATCTCAGTATCCGGGGCGACGACTGGAATGAAAACAATGGAACAAATGCACCAATCGGATTGGCTGTGGGGACAACCACACGGGACGCTAACCCCATTTGGGCAGCGCATCATATGCCCGGTGGCCACCAGCTGTTCACCCCACCCCGGATGGGCAGCTGGCTACTATGCCCTGCATCCTCCGAAGAAAGGCAGGAGACGCAGCAAGTAGTAGCCTTACTCAAAGGGGGGTACGGCTGCCCAATGCGTGGTAGTGTGCTGCCACTGCTCATGGACCCGGTTCCTGTCTGCCTTGCCCTGCAGTGAGGTCGGCCATGGAGCTTTGAGTGGCAGGCGCTGTTGCCAGTCACACATGCCCGCATCATGGCCGGGGAGGGTGGGCACCCGTGCGTGGGGCCAGCAGCTTGGCCTGTCGTGGGGCGCGCCGGAACCTGACAGCGGCCCACCCACCTGGCTTCCCTGTGGGGAAGTTGTCGGTTCTGCTTTCTGTGCTGGTCCTGAAGTGTGGCGGCTATGACTGCCCGCCATGGGGCGCGTGGGAGATCGGGTGCCCCCTGCTTGTGTGGTTGCACCCTAGGAACTTATTAATTTATCTAGCTTTTTAATCTCCCCTCCAGTTAACAACAACTTTATATATTTTATACACCCAAACACATCAAACCCATATAAAATTCCCACTGAAAACAGCTTCACAGACCCTATCCCCAACAGCTAAAGACCTGCCCAAGTAAATAGGTCTTACATTGTCTGGAAAATGCTTGGGCTTTGATGAACCTCCAGGGGAAGGAACGCTAGAGCTGCGGAGCCGCCACTGCGCACTTTTGCCATACAAACAAGCCTTGCTCCAGTGGTGGAACTCGCACGAGGGGGCCCCGCAGCTGATCACAGGGAGCAATGGAACGTAAGAGAGGAGGGCAGTCTTTAGGATACGTAACCTGGGAGGCACACGGGGCTGGGAAGGCATTTTTCGTGGTCTATAACGAAGCCCATCCCAATGTGAAGGGGAACCTAGCCTATCAAAAGCACAAGCTTGATTCCTGGTCCCAGCTCTGCCACTGAGACACTGTCTGGTCCTGAACTAATCACGGTCACTGTTTCTCAAGTGAGTACACTCACCCTTGCCCAGGGCCCTATGACTTCTGTGGTGTGGCAATCACAGGCATTTTAGCAGAAGTTTGCATGTGGCCAAATTGGCGCAGAAACGGCTCCTGGCAGCAAAGAATGACTGCCTGAGCAGGGAGCACTCCCACCCAGCCAATGGGAAGCCAGCACCATGAGCAGCTGTGTATTCTGGGGCTATGGGGCCCTGGGCCACACCTGCCAAAGAGGAGCAGCTCACGACACACACATCCACCCCCCAGGGGGGAGAAAAGCCTCCTGGCTGATAGGTCCCTGTGATATTCTGCAAGTGTTCTTTAAAAAAAAAAAAAAAGAAAGAAAAAAAAAAAGATATGAGATTTTCTAAACTGATGCAATGGCATGTTGGGAAATTCAAATTTACATACAAAAATGGCATAAGCTGCAGGTTTTGATTCATTTTTATAATTGATTCTGCTGGCAGAATCTGGATTTTCCGCTTGCAGAATTTTGAAAAAATAAATTGCAGAATACACAGGCCTTGTATTCTAACCTCTCTGCATGGCCGAGACGAAACAAAGGTGATCCACTGGGGTGAAGAGTACTTGTTGTTGTCACTCTGTACCTACCCTCCCTGCCCAGGCTGAAGATGCTGATGGCTTAGCCTCTACAGAGGTCTCAGTCAACCTGGGTTGCTGACTGCATGCCTGGTTTTGAAAAGGTCTCTTTATACTATCAACTGAGACTGCTTCCTTTTTCATACCCACACCAATACTCCACACCCACAAATCCATGATCTTCCACGCCTGCACCCTAATGCAGCCCCTTCTTAGCATTCTGAAGCTGTCCCAAAGCTCTAGCTCGCAGAACTGGTTTGGATCCAGGTTGGAATCCAGGTTTCCTTTGTTCTTTTCACTCTACGGAGTCACCGCACCTAGCTGAGGCCGACACAACAGTTCGGCTTGATCTTACCATCGCACACACACGAGTAGCTTTACATATGCAGGCGGTCCCACCGAACTCACTCACATGCCAAGGTATTTGTGGGATGGACCCTGCTGTGGATTCTCTCCGCTCCCAAGATGCAAACATTTTTGGTATGTTGAAACCACATGCTAAGGTCACAGGGACGTGTTGATTTCAAAAGTCATGACTGGATCATTGCAAACTTCTGGCTTGTTTGTCTAGCACAATCTATGGCCCTTTCCACACGGACACTCTAACACTGACAAAATGGGCGTTACATTTTATTATCAAATCAAATATTTTTATTTGGCGTGACATAAGTCATTGCCTGTGATACTATTATAAAACAAAATGGTTAATACTAAAGAAAGATTCCTTGACACAGAACACAAGAGCATAGGCAATAAAAACAACCTCCGGGAAAAAAGAAGGCACTGTGAAGCTCATTCTGTTCCTACAAGTACCTTCTCAAAAAAACATCATACGTAAGATCATTTAAGCAAATAACAGTCAATCAATAAACAAATCATCTATCATAACGATAGCAATGTACACAGTTAGTCAACCCCGGAGTTAAATAGCCAACATAACAAAAATAATTCAAGTGTCATGGCCCACCGCCCATCGGAAATTTATGCTTAAAGAACAATTGACGAAGGTTCATTGCCCGAGTCAGAAATCTAATGACATTCAGTGTCACCTCTGTCTCCTCATCTGACAAGGCCAAATCAAGCAGAAAGGAATCAGATCTTCCTGGATACTTTTCCAAAAAAGGCGTAAGAAACTCAATCTTAATGTTATCATAAAGATGGCATCTTAACAGGACATGATCTGTTGTTTCAACTTCTATAAAGTCAAACGAGCACAAACACTGATGAAAGGGGAGCCCACTATAATGACCCTCCAGGAGCTTGGTAGGTAAGACATTAAATCTTGCAGCCAGAAAGTCTCTTTTCCCTCTAGAGGAGCAGGTCAAGGAGAGAGAACTCAGCATTCTACCTCCAACCGGAATTAAGGTCAGAAACCCACATTTTATTATACATGTTGCAGGGCTGCAGGTGTGCTCTATTGGGTGCCCTGCAACATGTATAATAAAATGTAACACCCATTTTGTCAGTGTTAGAGTGTCTGTGTGAAAAGGGCCTATAAGAATTTCACCAAGTACAAAAAACCCATCCCTACATGCAGCCACCTTGGACATGCTTTTGGGCTGGATTGGAGAGATCTTCTGATTTGAGAGGGTTATACAGTATGTTTAGAATAAAGAAGGATCCACATGAGGGAAGTTCAGAGAGGGGAGTTTATATCAAGAGTCCTTCCAGTGGAGAAGCAACAGATATCTTAGAAAGGGATCCAGTTTTGATTGTTATTATTCATCATTTCTATAGCACTTTCAGTGTTCAAAGTGCTTTAAAATCCACAGTCACCCTCACAAGGTCATTATTAGTCCCACTTCACAGATGGGAAACTGAGACAGAGAGGGTGATTTGCCCAAGGCCACTCAATGAGTTTGTGGCTAAAATGGGACCTGAACCCTGGCCTCTCAGGTCCAAGTCCAATGCCTTATGTACTAGGTTAGACCGGTTCACTGCATGAGCAGTGAGATCCTCCAACAGATAATGCACACGGGGTGAAAACAGACATAACACTAACTCTACTGGAACACCGTTTTAACTTTTCTTATGTATGTTGCAGGGCTGCAGAGGGCACCAATACAGCCCTGCAACATGCATACGAAATGTTAAAAGTGAAGTGAGAGGTATGTCTATTCACCCATGTGCTTGCGGGTACCTCTTGTAGTTACCGTCTCCCCATGATGTTTCCACGAGGCCACTCAGAGAGGCGTTTTCGGTGGCTGGTCCACAATGATGGAACTCCCTCCCCTTGGAGGTTCATCTAAGCCCAAGCCTGCTCATCCTCCGGAAGCGGTGTAAGACCTTTCTGTTTGGCTGGGCGTTTGGCAGGCAGGGATAGGGTTGGGTAGGTGGAGGCTAGGGAAAGGGTGGGGATTTTTAGATTGTTTTATAGATGTTTTTATATTGTAAGCTGCCCTGAGCCTTAATGGGAAGGGCGGGGTATAAATGTGAATTAAATAAAAAGTGAATACTAGTTGGGAGCATGCAAATCTCACTGAAATGAATGGGACTTGTGCTCTCAGCCAGAGGATTGCTCTGTAAATGTTCTTACAGACCCTACAGTGAAGTTGAGACGAGGATCTCATGGTTAGAAACCAGCTCTCCATATGCCCGGCCATCTCACACAGCCGGGTAACCGACGCCGTGTCTCTTTTCAAGTACTTGCCTGGCTTGGTCTGTCTGTAGACAAGGCAGACCTTCCCATTCCCGTTGCAAGGGTCTAATTCAAAGATGAGACTGCGAGAGTCAAAACGAGGCTTCTCGGGCTGGTCTTCCTTGCCTTAAAAAGGCACAAAGAAAATAGTCACAAAGGAGCTCAGATTGGATTTGCTCTAGGCCGAGCAAAGGCTGTGACTACAGAACATTGCTAAAACCCAGCCCTTCCTTACTGCTTCTCCTGCCAAAACTCTAGTCCCTGCTCTAGTCATCTTTCGCCTTGACTACTGCAACTACCTTCTTACTGGCCTCCCCAGCTCCCACCTCACCCAGTTCCCTTCTGCTTAATGCTCTGCTGCCAGAGTGCCTCACCCATCACCTGGATCGCAGCTAGCCCCCTCTCGCCGAACGCATTCAGTACAAACTCCTGGCCTTCACCTTCAAGGCTCTTCATAGCCTTGTTCCCCTCTGGTTTTCTGGACTGGTTTCCTGCTCTATAGCTGTGTGGTATAACGGCTAAGTGCACAGTACTTGAACGGGGGGGGGGGGACGACACACCCTGGTTCAAGTCTCGCCTTTGCAAGCATCTCACTGGGTGGCCGCGGGGCAGTCACAAAATTCTCTCAGCCTAACCTACCTCACATTGTTGTGAGGATTAAAAGTTGCTTTTAGATGTAAAGTGCTCTGGGTGCCATGGCAGGGGGGTTCTATATAAAAGTAAAGATTATTATTATATCCCCACGCAGAAGCTTCACTCCTCCTCCATCACCCACATCTGGCTCCCTCTCCACTCTCCTGGAAATGTCTTCGACCCTTCTCTCATGCTGCCCCCCCCAGCCCGCTGCAACTCCCTTCCTGGACGCATTTAGTCTGCTCCTTCACTCCCAACCTTCAAATCCCTTCTAAAAACCCACCTCTTCCATCAATCTCACAGCCCCACCTGCTCACTGATGGTGTCCTCTCACTCAGTGTCCCTCCTCCCCTGTAACTAAGACAACATAGTGTAAAGGTGGAGTAAATAGCCCAGGTGGTACGTAGAAGAGCTAGTCCATCGGTCCAGGAAGAGGCAAAACCTGGTCTGTGTGCTCAGTCTGCAATTTGGACTGTTACAAAGGTATTTCTCTCCTCCTCCTTGTACAGCAGGTGGCGTTATTTCCTACCCTATCTGGGGCGACTGCAACAATACCTTCCTCATCGGTATCCTCTTCCAAATCGGCAAGGGTTGGCGCATTGGGGAGGGTGTACATTGAGGAACCACCAAGTCGGCTTAGGTTAGAGATGCTGTTGATCACCATGGATCCCAGTGGTATGGGGTTATCTGAAAGGCACAGTTACGACACTGATGACTAATACATGCTAGCGGTCTACAGAGTCAATGGCTAAAAACAAATGTGAACCCTGACTCAGGTTGCTTCCAGCTTAGGCCCAGGGCTCTGCCCTGCTTTCCTGGCAGAGAGGCTCAGGTCTAGGGTCTGTGACTGGTCCTCTGGCAAAGCTTCCGGTGGCTTCAACAGGAGTCTGAGCCAAACCCTCCGCTCCATTATCACACAGTGCTCTTGCCTGCAGACTTAGAGGGACTCCATTAAAGTCAATGGCTACATTTCTGTTGACTGCAACGAGGCCAGGATTGCACCCTCCGGCTGTGAAGCACAAGGGTCGCTGGGAGGCTGCTCCAGCGTAAACTGATTTAAGGAGTATGGTCTTAGCTGCCTCTGTTGTGAGACCTCCGCCGAGCTGCTTGCCTGCCTTTTATCTCTGCCAAGCCATTGAATTGGACGAAAAGCAGGAAATGGACGGAAAACCAGACCCGTGCTGTTCACGGTGAGATACAACAAGCAAAACTGCAGGGCTCCCGGAAAGCTGCTCGGCAGGAGAGACCAGCCTCTGTCTCCTGCTGCAGCCAGAGCCTAGGAAAGCATGTCACATTGCACCAGAAGGCATGTGTTCTCAGCATCTGCCATTATGGGTCAATTTACTGGCATTTCCATGGAGCGGAAAGGACAATTCGTGGCAAATGCTGTCTCTGTCAAAACAGCCTATTTGTTGCCTCCACCACTATGCGGGGACTGACGGGGTTTTCTCCACATTCTATTCCGGAATTCCTACTGGTCTGAACTTTGGGTACTTTGGTACATGCCGGCACGCTGGCAGGAGAAGGAACCTCCCCTTTGGTGAATCGCCCCTTCCCCTGGAGGTTTGCCAAAGCCTGAGCATCTTCAGAAGGCAATGCAAGACCTATCTACTTGGTCAGGTCTTTGGCGGGTGGGGATAGGGTTTGGAGGGTGGGTTTTAATTGGAATTTTATATGGTTTATTTTTATTGGTTTTTATAATCTCTCTATATTTTGGCTGTAAGCTGCCCCTGAGCTTGTGGGAAAGGGTGGGATATAAATTCAAATAAATAAATAGATCAATTAGGAGGCAGACACAGTATACCCTGAAGGTGGGGAACCTCCATCCTGAGGTCCACTTCCACGCCCCGGGACTCTTCTCACTCCTTGATTGCATGGCCTGCAATCTCTCCAGGGGGCCACATTGAAGGGAGCCCTGGAGGAAACACTATGGCCCAGAGAGAAGTGCCCCGATGCTCCAGAAGAAAGTGTTTATCTGGGCCGACTGTAGTGGAGCGAGGTGCATGCGGAGTGCTGTGTGAGTCGCTTCGAGACTGCAGCTCATAAACCCTCCTCCTCTCCCTCTCCCTCAGCCTTCCAAGCAAACAATGCCTGTAGCAGCTTGGCGGGGACGGTGCTAAGTCTTGCCAGGATTAGGGCCCCGGATTAACTCCAAATAGTCTTTATTAGATTTCCCCACAGTTCTTAAACAACTTTATACCACTTAATGTGGCTATCAAGCCTCCAACGTAATCACAATAAACCCGCAAAGTCCTTCCAGGCACGAGTTCATCTCCTGGCGGACCTTAGTCCAAAGACAATATCCCAGCTTGCCTTCGCCAAACCTAATTACCTTTCACTCTGCTAGTAAGTGGTTTGCTGACCACCCTGAGGTTTTCTGCAATCTGCCTCTCTCAGGCTAGCTTTGTCAGGCCTCACCCAGCCTTTGGCTTAACCTCCAGCATAGTGCGGCTTTATTAGGCTGCAATCTGTCACGGCCACCACCCTGCCCGCTCTCGGGGGGGGCAGCCCCGCCTCTCTCTGACAATTCCTGCGCTGTGCTCGTACGTTCTGCTGCTGGCCGGGGCTCTCTCAGCATTGCTGGTGAGCATGCCCGGGATCAGGCTTGTTTTGCCATACCGCTTCCCTCCTGTCTGGGCCAGTCCAAACCTCAGCACCACCTGCAACCCCTCTGATCCAGTCTCCTTCTGCCCCAGCCACTGGCCCCGCTGATGCCTACCAACCCAGCCTAGCCCTCCTCAGCACTCTGGTAAGCAAAGGAAGGGACTTTCTGCCCTGGCTGGCGTGGGGGGGAGGGGAAGGAGGAGGATAGGTGGGCAGGTGTGAAGGAATAGGACTTTGGTCAGGGCAAGGGAGCAGGACTCCTGGGTTCTTCAAGGGGAGGGGCAGTGGAGGGTCAAGGGAAAGGGGCTTTGGGCAGGGATCTAGGCCTCCTGGGGTTTTTTGGGGGGGGGAGCGGATGGTTAAGGGAAAGAGGCTTTTGGAAGGGACCCAGCATTCCTGGGTTCTTGGGGGGCGGGGCAGGGAAGGGCAATAGAGGGTTAAAATCGGTTTTAAAGCAACAAGTGTTCAGTGTATGTATTAAGCTTTGAAATATTCTTTCTTGCTCTTTCTTTTCCATGTGGCCACGGGGCCATTTCCACATTGCCAGTGTGGCCCCTAGAGCAAAAAAAAGTTCCCCCCACTCTTGGTCTACACAGAGCAGACACGGCAAGAGCAGCATCCTTCTCCTCTCCCAAGGGGGAGAAAACCTGGAGGCAAAAAAAAAAGGTATGGGACTGGGAGCCGGGAAAACGATGACACCAGGATACGAAAATACTCAAAAACAACAGAAAGTACAAAAAATGACGGAAAGTATCAGGAAAATATGGAAAGAACAACAACAAAAATTATGGAAGCTGCGAAAAATCGCCACCTGCAATTCCCCCAAAGTAACAGAATCACAAATCGTGCCCCTGGCTTAAAAGTCCTACTGAACATTTGGCAAATGTTCCCGACATGGCAGGATTTCCTGTCGATTTGGGAATGGCCGGTTTTGGCCATTCAAAAACGTTCAGCGCTTGTGGTCACTCGTCTCAGGATCTAAATTCTTCCAACACTGGTGTGATAGGGCAGGGCTTTCCTACCCATAGTCCAAGTGGGGAACCAAGGCACAGAACGACCAGGGTTCGGATCCTAACATGCTGTAGCACTTGTCACTGGAGTGATCCTAACAGGTTAGGATCCCAACATCCTAACATCACTGGAGTGAATGGGGCATGTTGCTTTGTCTCAAAGAATACCGGTGCGGAGCTTTGAGACAAAGGGTGAAAACAGACATAACGCGAACTGCACTTTAACGTTTCTTATGCATGTTGCATGGCTGTATTGGCTGCCTGTAGAACAACGGACTGAGTTTAAGATCGCAAGGCTGGTTTTCAGGGCCCTGAACAGTCCTAGTCCCTGGCTATATTCGAGACCTTCTTCTGGAGCCTCGCACTGATGGGTATCTGCACTCAGCAACCACCCACTGTTTGGAGGTACCGCCATTGCGTCTAAAGTTAGCAGGCAATCGATCGGGCTTTCGCTGTGGCGGCCCCTCGGTGTGGAACTTGCTCCCCCTAGATGTTCGTCTCAGTTCCTCCATACCTTTAAAAAGCACCTGAAACAGATTTGTTTTCTAGGTGCTTTTAGAATCCACTGCTGGTTCCCTTAATGTATTCTGTCCTCCCTTTTTTCCTTCCCCTATTTTACAATTTAAAAAAATATGATTTTAAATTACTTGTTTTAAACTGTTTATATTGTGTTTACTTTTATGTAAACCGTGAAGTGCTCCGAGTACCATGTAGGTGGTGTGTGTGTGTGTGTGTATGCTATAAAAACAAAATTATTATTAATTAATTTATTAATTATTATTATTATTACTACCCTGTCCATCAGACCGGCTCAGCTTGGACAGTCTGTCCCAAGAATTTACAGAACATAATAATACTAATTTTTAAAATGTACCCTGTCCAGCCAAAATTCTGCACCTGGAACTCCCATTGGCTTCAGTGAAAATTCAGCCTGTGAATGAATTGCAGCCTGCTGTACTGTGTCTCTCTTTTACACCCTCGCTTGGTGTCTTTCTTGCTCTGGCTTTTGATTTTGAATCCGGGCCTTGTTAATTAAAAGGGCAATTTTCTACACTCAGTGATTGAATTTGCTTAACAATAGCTTCCTAAAAGCGCTCAAAATAAAAGGGCAGGAGCGGGGTGGTTTTTCTTTTAGAATTATTCAACTCCTGTCATTTCCACCGAAGACAGAGATTAAACAAATGATCAAATTAAGACGCAATGGCTGTGGCTGTCATAGTGGAAGGGCCAATAAAGTGGAAACTTTATACTAAAGATGTTTTGAGCTACGGGAAAATATTATTGGGGAACAACAGGATGCACTGAAGGCAAGAGTGTCTGAGGAGAGAATAAGGAAGCCTTACCATCAAACTTCACGCTCCAGGTCAGGTGGAAGCCATCTGTCATGAGGTAGAAATTCTTCAAATCCTCTGGCAAGATGCAGGCATTTTTCTGCCATTAGAAACGGGAAAAATAGAATATTATTATTAGTAGTAGTATTATTTATATAGTGCATGCAATGTACTTGGTGCTATACAATTATCATTAGAGACAGGTAGAGACAGGTCCCTACCCCAATCTAGGAAAGACAAGGGATTGGAGACAAGGAAGAGGGGGACACATGGCGAGACAGGGAGACATTCCGGAAGTAGAAAAGCTGCAGGTGCATCTGCAAATTTTCAGCTTCTTGAATTAGTGTCAGGACTTGGGACTGGAACCAGCGTCCTTGGAGGGGGAGGTTGGTCCCACGGTGCCACCCGCACCCTCGGAGGCCCTTGCGCTGGTCAAGTGGGCTCTGCGCCAGCACCCTGCCAGTCTAATAGGGCTCCCTGCCCATCAGGCCCTGATTGGCTCTTGACTTTCCTTGCTGTGATGAAGGGCACCTAACAGGAGGAGGAAGCCAGGGAGAGCAACACTTAGGCTTCTTGTCTGTGCACTTCAGCCACTTGGCATGCCTCATCCTGTTGTCCAGCTCCCTCTGCCTCAGTCCTGTTTCCCTCTCCAGCCCGCTCTGCCTAGCTCTCGGACTGATCTCCTGCCCTTGTTTGAGTCCTTGCCTTGTTTCCGACTACGCTTCTGGATTGTTCCCATGCTTGTTTTTTGACACCTGCTTGACCCTAATCCTGCCAGAACTTATGCCTGGGCCTGATCCTGCTTAACTTGGCCTCGGCTCTGACTTGGTGGTGCCTGAAACAGGGGAGAAGGAGACCCTGAATAAAAGGGATGGAAGAGGGAGCCACAGTGACCAGGCCGTGGGGATTAGGAGCCGGGGAAAGCCTGATGGAAGAGAGGTAGGTTTTCAGGAGGGACAAAGTGAAAGCATTCAGGGAGGGAGTTCTAAGGGCAGCATGGGGGGAAGTGGTGAACACATTTCAAGGAGTGGGACTTGTAGGCAGAATACACTGTGAACCAAATGAGTTATTGTTGGCACGTTCTGACATGACGTGGCATGTCCAGGCCAGCCTGCAGCGCCATCAATAGTTAAAACTAGCAGAAAGGCCTTGTAAGGATATATTGGCTGGTGTCTTTACACAAGCTTGAAAGGGCAGCTCCCTTAATGGTGGCCATGGGCACCTCTCTGGCTTGAGATGCGGAGCCTTTCACACCACCCAGGGAGCTAAGATCTAATCAACATTCTTGACTCATTCTCTTCTCCTTTGTTCAGTATGAGACCCTTAGTTTGTACAGGGCCCCAGAGCCATCTTGGCTAGCTAGGAGGATCTGTGTTGCTGGTTCTCCTGGTCACGGACAGACCTGGATTCGCTGTCCCTGTTCCAGTCCCTAAGCAATAAAAGTCTAGTATCCCGAGCGTGTGGTGTCTACCTTGTTCATCACGTATATATGGCAGCAACCCCTAAACCCCACAATGCAAGAGACTACAATGATAAAAAAAAAAAATCAGCGTGCGGTTGCTGGGTTGGTCTCAAATGCAAGAGACGGAGACAAAGTAATTCAGATGATATTCTTTTAATTGGCCCAACTTCTGTTGGTGAGAATATGCAAGCTTTCCGGCCGCACAGGGCTCTTCCTCAGGCATGTCATTTATGACTTCTTACATGTCTGAGGAGGGGCCCTAGGTGTCTTGAAAGCTGGCAGACTCCTGTTGGCAAAAATATGTCCAATAAACAAAAATATTAAGACAGCAACTTTTGCTGTGGCGGCTCTTCCTCAATGGAACTGATTGGCATGACAAGCTATCCAACCATTGCCAATCTATACAGCGGATATCTGTCAAGAGGTAACAGGGCCATGCAGACATTCCTGGAAACCCGGTACCGAATGTGTAAAGTCCCCTTATTCCACCATCCACTACGTTCAAACCTATGTCGCACTTTCATTGTGGCGGCCAGGCCCTCTTTGGTGAAAGGCCTACGGTAGATTGCCCCTTTTGCTTTCCTTTCTGGGCACCCAGAAAGATAAAGAAGATTTGCCCATGAAAGTACTACACGCTGTTGATCCCCTGTGATAGGGCTGAGTAAGTGCAATGTTAGTGTGTTTAGGCGTTTCTAGGTACTGCAGGATTGTCTATGGAAGATGTCTTGATTTGTGTAAAAATGTTTACGTTGGCATAATAAGTGGTGATGGCCCTTGAAGAACTTGAGAGCCCTCGGCTTGGACATGCCCTTTGGGCTAGAAAATATTTGGATCTGAGGGAAAGGGGTTTGCTTGCTTGCTGACTCTTTTAAGGGTAGATGGTAGCAGCTCAGTCTCTCCCAAGGCCACTTGGAGCTATCCAGGATACTGTAGAAATCAGGAGGTACCTCAAGGGCCGCCAAAACAAGGCCCAACTTATTCCCCTGGATCTGTGGACTGTGGAAGACAATGGTGAATGAGAATCTGGGTATGCCTGAATAGAGAAGCTTCTGTTGTACCATCTGTGGCATCAAAGACACATTGATGGACTCCTTGAACATGGCAAATATGTAGACATGCCATATTCAGAAAGACTGTTTGAGGGAAGAGGTTTCACAGTAAATGGGTGTGCTTTGGGGGCAAACAAGCTCCTGATGTTTCTTTGAGCAAGGCCAGTACCTGTGCTCGATTGGCCCTACCACATCCCTTTTCTCCATCTGTTTAGGGTCACCCTACCTCCCCTTTAAAAGGACGTTTATGAAAAATATATGATGTAGGGCTACACAGCTGCAACCCTGCAACATGTATTTTTCATAAACGCCCTCTTTTACAGGGGAGCTAGGGTAACCCTACATCTGTTACTCATGCACATTCCTGATCCAGTGGCTGGTTGCTACATAGTGTGTTGCCATTTTTAACCTTTCTCCCAAGGCCAAGTATAATTTTCTTCATTGCTGCTGATAGTGTGAGGACATTTCTCACTCCTGGTATGCGAGAGCCTGTAGTGCGAAGTGCTTCTGACTCCATCTCTTATTGGCCACCCGCCTTGCCCCCTGACTCTTTTTTCCAGGACTCCCAGGGCTCTGTAGACATATAGGCCCTACTTATCTGCGGAACCGCCTCACTCCCCATGCACCTGTGTGACCTTTGAGATCGTCCACGGGAGCCTTTTTGGAGGTTCCCCGGGCGAGGCGGGTGGCCACCAAGGTTAGATCTTTTTCGGTGGCCGCCCCTGTGCTGTGGAATTGACTCCTGGAAGAGGCTCGGTTGGCCCCCACTCTCCTGTTATTTCGACGTTTATGAAAGAGCTGGCTGTTCCGCCAGGCCTTTGGCAAGGGGTAGGGGTTGGGTGAGTGGGAGTTTTCTTTCCCTGCATAATGTGGGATTTTTAACTGTTTTAAATGTTTTATTATTTTAATGTTTTTTTATATTGTTGTTCGCCGCCCCGGGCTGCCCTGTGGGCAGGAGGGGCGGGATGAAAATGTTATATAAATAAATAAATAAATAAAATAAATATGGTTGTAAACACTGAGATTGTATGTGTTGGCACAACTGGACCCTTAGACTACAAATTCAACTCATATTTCAATCCTTTGTTCCAAGTGCATCTAAAGAATTTGAGAACCAGATAATCAGAGACTCACATCAGGAACAGGCCCTATGAGCCAGAAAGGGGTGATGAATGAAGCTAGATTGCCCCATTATGATCGTCACAGATAAAGCCAGAAGGGACCATGGCCAGAGAATTCCACCTATTCTTGTATCAAGCTCATGACTTCAGACTGGATGGTTGATCAGATATGGGAACTATGACCAGATCCCTAAGTAGCATCTTCAAGTGCTTAATAACTTAATAATAGCAATGCTTAATAACAACAATGCTTAATAAACTAACAGGCATCAGATTTAAAACAAATAAAAAGTATTTTTTTCATGCAACCGACTTGTGGAATTTGTTGCCAGAGGAAGTGATCAAAGCCAGTAGCATAGCTGGGTTTTTAAAAAAAGGATTGGATCAGTTCTTGGAGGGTAGGTCCATTAATGTCTATTAACCAAGCAGGTTGGGGGATGCAACGTCTGATTGTCGGGAGCTGGGACCGAACAGCAGGAATTGGATCACTCCATTATGAGCTGTTGGGCACTTCTCCAAAGCGATTGAGAATGGCCGCTGTCGGAGACAAGATGCTGGGCTCAACGGACCGTTGGTCTGACCCAGTCTGGCACGTCTTATGTTCTATTAGAAATGTGGATTGAATTTGTCTGGTTTCAGCTTCCATTCATTGATCTCATCATACAGCCATCTCTAATAGAATCCTAGAACTGGAAGGAACCCCCAGGCTTGCCCAGCCCAGCCGCTGCCATTAGGCAGGATCCACAGAACCTACACAACCCCTGAAAGAGGTCTTTCTAACTGATTTTAAAGGTCCCACAGTCAGGGCTAAGGCCATGTACGGGGCTGAGCTATGGGCCGCATTTGTTAAATTCAACCCAGGCGAGGTTTCTCCAGAGACTCTTGCATGCTCCCTTGGGCACTCCACATGCTGCTCTGAGGGTGCAATGTGGGCAGATGGGCTGGCAGCAGGTGGCCATGGAACAGGCCCTGCGTCAATGGTGTAGGTTTTTTGATCCCCACTACCCTGAGCTGTTACGTAGCCTAGGTACAGACACCTTCCTGGATCCTTGGAAGGAGAAAATTCAGACATCTCTCTCCATAATGGGTACACCAGTTGAATATCTAACCCATAAGCCCTTGGCCTCCCTAGCCACGGAAGTGAAAACGAGGTTGCAAGATATAGGCAGACAGTCGGACTTAGGAAAAATTGCAGCATCTCCCCATATGCTATTCTACTTAGAGTTCGCTCCAGACATGGGTCAGCTGGCACATTATCTTTCAGCTGAAATTTCAGCATGGGGGAAAATTTTAATTTTGGCTGCACGTTTTAACGCTTTGCCTTCCCAGGTCCTGGAGGGCCGATTAGATGGAACTCCTCTCGCCAATAGGCTATGCCCCTTCGACAAAGAGGCAGTAGAAACAGTAGGACACATAGTACTCTACTGCCATTTATATGACAATCTGAGGCTGAAATTTTTGCAAGATCTATTGCTTAAACTTCCAGGTAGATCTGAGCAAACTATACTTACTTTTCTTTTGAACAGCGCTGACGAAAATGTCACCAAGAGTACAGTACGTTCTTTGGCCCATGCTTTCCGCAAAAAGGAGGAATTTTTGGCCTTTAAATCATCATAGGGTATTTTCAGACGTTACGGGCGGCCGGTTCACCACAGCGAACCACCAGGGGGGGTGAACAGCGCAACCACGCCCGGGGGTGGGAAAACGACCCAAACAGACGTGCCGGGAACGGGACCACGGGCCGGAACCGGGCCGCACCATCGCGGGCCGCGGCAGCACAACAGACGTGCAGCCGAACCCCCGCCGGGCGCTAAACCCCCACAAGGCACCGGGCAGGGGCGGGACACAGACATGGCCGCCTGAGGGCAAACGAAGCCACAAGGCACACAAGGGAACGCCCACACAAGGGAAACGGGAAGGGAGGGGGGAAGAGCGAGAACAGGCTGACAGCCGGCTCACACAGCGGTCCCGCAGCAGGGCACAATGCACGGCCACACGCCCACGCACACACACACACACCAGGGAAAGGCCGGGAAGGGGGGAAGGGGCGCCCGGAACACCCCACCCGGAACACCGGCAGGGAGGGGGGGGCACCACCACGGGGCAAGGCACAGACAGCAGCAACCCCCACCCCCACACCACCCCAGTCCAGTCCAGTCCAAGGAGGTGCCCCCACAGGAACAGAGGCAGTCTCGGGGGGGGGGGGCGGACCCCCGGAGCAAGGCACGTTGGGGGCCCCCAAAGCACAGCGAGGCCGGCGGAGGGGCGCCAGGAGGAGGAGGAAGGGGGCCCCACAGTCAAAGGCTGGCACAGGCAGGGCAGCCGGGTCCAGCGGTGCTCCTCCGCAGCACCAGCGACGCTCAGGCAGCACCCACGGAGTCACGGGGATGGAGGGGGCCCAGGACCACGGCCAGGGGCAGCAGCAAGCAGCGAGGCGGGCGGGAGCTCACCGAGGTGGGGTCCGCAGGTCGGGAGCGGCCAGCGGGGACCAGGGCCCCCCCCCGGGCCGGGGCGGGAGCCCACACGGGGGCACCACGCCGGGGGGGGCAGGCCAGCGACGCGGGGCTCACGGGCCGCTGCCGGGGGCCCCGCTGGCCCGAGGGCCCGGGTGGCCCGCCCGGTGGACCAGGTGGGGCCAGTGCAGCATGCCCCGGCGGTACCCCTGCAAGGACATGTAGTGGGCGATCAGGTAGTAGGCCTCGAAGGGATCGGGCATGGTGAGGGCCAGCTGCACATCCACACGCGCCCACACCGCCAACAGGGATGACATCTCCACCGCGGAGGGCTCCGGCACACAGCAGGCAGCAGAAGGGGGCCACGGAAGATGCCCCAGCTCCAGAAGCCGCTGGAACGCCGCCCCACGGGTGCGCTGGTACCCACGGGCCCCGTGAACACAGGAGAAGTAGCTCACGGCCAAGGCAGGGCCACCCTCGGCCAGGCACTCCGAGTAGGCGCCCAGACCACACACCACCAGCGCTGACACGGTCTCCGAGGCGCTCCAGGGCACATGGGCGCACAGCACCTCCGGGATGCGCCCCTCGGGGAAACGAGCCAGCCCCAGGGCCTCCGCATGCAGCCGGCAATCACGGGCGCTCACCACATGGCCAAAGTAACGGAGCCCGGAGCTCAGGCTCTCGTAGGCACCTGCACGGCTCCCCGGCCCGGCCAGGAGCAGCTGCACGGCAGGGGTGTGCCACAGGTCGCACAGAGACATGGTCTCGCGGAAGGCCCAGATATGGGGGGCCCCTTGGGGGCCGGACAGCGGGAGCCCCATGGATGGGCAGCCAGCCATGGTCCAGCACAACAGGGAATGGGACACGGAGCCCGGAGGGCACACAGACTGCCCAGGGCCGGGAGAGGCTCGGCCCGGCCCCCGGGACAGGGAACACGGGCCCGCACCGCAACATTGTAGCACAACAGAGCGAGGCGTGGGGTGCGGGCCCGGCACAGCTGCAGAGAACAACAGCGAGCTCTCTGTCTGCCTAATCGCACCTTCAAGGCCATCCCGCTACAAACAGCGAGGGGAGGGGGCCCGGGGTGCTGGGGGCGGGAGCAGCCGGAACGCACCGGCACAGGGCGCGCGCAGGCCCGCGAGGCCGACCCCCGGGCGGAGCCACCAGCACCGGGCCGCCATAAGCGCTCCCAGCCCCCACCGGGGCCCCAGCACCATGGAGCGCGATAGGGCAGGTGGGAACTGGATGTTCCTCGCGCTCGCGGCTGAGTGGCACCGTGACCACACTGAGCAGCTGTGCCTCCTGACCGAGAGGGTGCACCTGGCCGTCCGCCTGCGCTATGTCCTGGCCCTGCGGGCTGGCGTGCGCCTCCGGGGCCAGCAGGCCCGCAGGAGAGTCCGTGCCCGGCTCAGGGCTCGGCGCCGGGCCTGGGGGGCGTGGCTGGCCGCCTGCCGGAGCCTCACCCGGCCCGCTGCGCTCCGAGGGGCCGCGAGGCGGTTCCGCTGGGCAACGCAGACCCTCCGCCGGGCAGCGCTGCTGGCTATGCCCATAGCGCGGAGCCTATGGGTCACGGAGCGGCCCCAGGCCTGGTGGGAGCGGGCCCAGGCCCACTGGGGGGAGGCCGAGTGGGGGTCCCACTTCCGGATGGGCAAGGCCACCCTGCTGCGCCTAGCGGAGCTCCTCACGCCCTGGCTGGAGCGGCAGCACACCTCCATGCGGGAGCCCATCCCCATGGTCCAGCGGGTGGCCATAGGGGTCTGGGCCCTCGCAACGCCCGACTCCTGCCGCTCCGTGTCCCAGCACTTCGGGGTGGGGCTCAGCACGGTCGCCTGCATCGTGCGGGATGTGTGCGAGGCTGTGGAGGGCGTGCTCCTCGACAGGACCATCCAGCTCCTGGACCAGGGCGCTGTGATGGCTGGCTTCGCGGCCGGGGGCTTCCCGAACTGCATCGGAGCCGTGGACGGCACACACATCGAGATCCTGCGCCCGGCCGCGGGGGAGGCCCTGGAGTATGTGAACCGGCACGGATACTACTCCCTGCACCTGCAGGGGGTGGTGGACCACCGGGCCCGCTTCATAGACATCTACACGGGCAACTCCGGCCGGAGTCACGACGCCAGGATCATGACCATCTCCCCCTTCTATGCCCGCATGTACCGGGGGGACTTCGCGGACATGGGCATGAGGTGGATCGAGGGGGTTCCCATGCCCCCCTGCATCCTGGGGGACCCCGCCTACCCCCTGACCCGCTGGCTGATGAAGGTCTACCCTGTCCCGAGCACCCCTGCGGAGCAGGTATACAATACCCGCCTGTGTGCCAGCCGGACCGTGGTGGAGCGTGCCTTCGGGGCCCTGAAGCAGCGCTGGAGGAGTATAGCTGGCCGCCTGGACTTCACCGTCCCCACCTCCGCCCTGGTGATCGGTGCCTGCTGCGTTCTGCACAATGTGTGCGAGACCGAGGGGGCGGCCCTGGAGTACCCCGAGCCCCACCGGCCCCCCGGTCCTGTTCCCCTGTACGTGAACGCAGGGAACCCCCGGGAGTACCGGTATGCCAAAAGGATCCGGAACGCCCTTGCAACCCACATCGCCCGGGGGGGCCCGCTGTGAGGGCCTTCCCGCCCCTGGGGGCCCCACCCCCCCTTCCGTGCCAATGCCCCTGTACACGCGGTCCCACAGCCCTGTCCCCCCCACAAACGGGCCGGGGACAACTGTCTCTTTACAACACTTTATTGCCCACACAGTTCACACAATCACCCTGTGCCCCCTCCCCACCCCCGTGCCCGTGACCCCGTCCACCACCCGCCCTCATGTGGCCCTCCCCCTCCCCCCCCTTCCCACCATCCCCCCGCGTTTCCTGGGCCGACCCCTCGTGCGGCCGCTTGGGCCCACCGAGCTCTGGGAGCTCCCCTCCCCCCCACTGTCCGTGTCCCCTGCCGTGTCCTGGGCCGGTCCCGGCCCCGGCAGGGGGCCGGGCGGCGGATGGGCAGCTGTGCCCGGTGCCCCGGTCGCGCCCCGGGGGGGCTGGACCCTCCGGAGGCCCGGGGGCACTGGGAGGCGCATGCGAGGGCCCTGGGGCCGGGGGGGCGCCAGGGGCGGCAGGGCTGGGCCCGGGGGCGCCGAGGGGCCCGGCATGGGGACCTGGGCGGGCAGGGCGCCCGGAGGTGCGCCGGCCATCACGTAGGCACACATGGTGCCCGCATGCAGGAGCAGGGAGGTCCCAATGTCGTGGGACCTGTCCATCTTTGCACTGTGCTCCCGCACCATGCCCTGTATGTCCTGCCGGAGGCCCCTGAGCAGCCCCTGCTGCCGCTGGTGCTCCCGGCGCTCCCGCCTCCGCTCCAGGCGCACCTCCGCCTCCAGCCGGCGGTCTGTCTCCAGGGCCTTCTCCATGGACCGCTCTATGGCCGCCTCCATGCGGTCCACGGAGGCGATCATGCGCTCCCCCTGTTCCTCCGCCCTGCGGACGATGTCCTCCGCTTGCTCCTCCCTGCGCCTGCGGACCCGCGCCCGGTACTCCCGCATCCGCTGGGCTGGGGCCGCGGCCGGCGGAGGCGCCGCGCGCGGGGGCTGCCCTGTGGAAATGGGCGGGTGGGTCAGTGCAGGGCCCTGTCCCCTAGCGGGGTCGGGTCCCGGGGCCCCCTGCCCCCCCTCCCCCACTGAGGCCAGAGGCCCCCCTGGGCTGGCGCCCGGGGGGCCCTCCCGCAATCCCAGCCCTCCCGCCTTACCTGGGTCCGGCACCTGCTCTCCTGTGCCCTCCGCGGGGGCCTGCACCGTCTCGCTGGCCCGGTCCTGGGGCTCCCCATGTCCTGCGGGCGGGAGAGGGGGGAGCGGGTGAAGGGGGCTGGTTGTGGCCCCTGCAGCAGGGCCCCCACCCCCGCCCCTGCCACCGGCCCCCTGGTCGTGCCCCCCCCTGCCCTGGGGGCCCGCTTACCCTCTATGTCCGTCTCCGAGCCTTCGGAGCCCGGCGCCTCACCCTGGGAGTGCTCCCCCTGGGACCACTGGCTGAGGGTGGTGAAGGTGCCGACCTCCGACTCCGCCTGGCCGGCCCGGCGTTGGGATGTCTCCGGGCTGCTGCTGGGGGGGGGCCTTGGGGCTTCTGCGGGTCCCGGGTGGTCCTCCTGGGGGTGGGGGTCCCCTGAGCTCGTGTCTACCGGGCGGGCGGCGAGGGGAGGGGGTACCTCGGCCCGCTCCCTGCCCTGGACCACAGCGCTGCCCACCAGGCGTGGGGCAACTATGGAGCCCTTCATGTGAAGGATGCGGTCCAGGGCATCGTAGTAGGGGGCGGTGCGGGCCCCGTGGCCGGAGCGGCTGTTATTGTCCTTGAGGGCCTTGTACCCCCTCTTGAGCTCCTTGGCCTTTGAGCGACACTGGTTGACAGTGCGCTCGTGCCCCGCCGCCTCCATGTCGCGCACGATGTCCCGGTAGACATGCTCGTTGCGCTGGTTGATTGCGAGCTCCAGCTGGTACTCTAGGGTCCCCCATATCCGTATGAAGTCCCGGGTCTCCTGGAGGCCCCACTGTCCCCCTCTGTGGTAGGCCTTCCTCCGGCTGGGCCCCTGCTGTTCCTCCTCCTGGTCCAGCTCTTGCTGCACCTGCCTCTGCTCCTCCTCCACCTCCTCCTGGGGGTGCGCCTCCGGGGGCCCGGGGCCGGGCTCCTCCTGGGGCTCGTCCGCCCGGGCCGACTTTCGTGTCTGGGGGGGGGGAGGGGGTGGGTGGTTGCTGGGTGCGGGTGTGGCCCCTCTCGGGGGCCCCCTGCCCCCCTGCCTTGCGCCCTGGGTCCCCCCGGCCCCCCCATGGGGGGTTCACCCGTGCCCCCTGTTCCCCTCCCGTTGGGTGCCCTTACCCTTTTCCTGGGTGCCTCCTGTGGGCCCGTTCCGGCCGCTGTCCCCGGGGCGGCGCGACCCGGCTTCAGCTGTGGGTGTTGTTCCCGGGGCGCCTCCCTGGTCGGGTGCTCCCGTGTGCGCCCTTCCTGCGCCTGTGCCTCCTCCGCCTGCATCGCTGGGCCTGGCTGCACCTCCTCCGCCTCCTGTCCCGCCGCTGTCGCTGTCTGTGCCTCCGCTCTCTTCCGCTTCCCTCCTCGCTCCATCCCGCCACGCTTGCTTGCTGCTGCTCTCGCTTTAAATCTCCCTCCGGTGGTTGTGTTGATGCTGGTTGCCTGGCAGCGACGCTGCGTGCCTTGTCCCCGGCTGGGGCTCGTTTTGTTTGGTTCCGCTCGGGGATTGGCGTCCAGACGTTACTTTTGCTTGGTTCCCTGTGGGGGTTCGTTTGACCACGCTTCCCGGGACCTTCCCCCGGCTAGCCCGGGAAGCGTGGTTGAAACTGACCCCTTGTGGGTATTGAGCGTGATGAACATCTGGCGCGCGCCGTTCAGACGTTCAGGGCCCTTTGGCCCCACGGGGGGATTGAGCGTGGTTCAGAGTGGTTCAGCGTGATCTCGTAACGTCTGAAATCACCCTCAGTATGGCAAAACGGGCAGCCCCAAACCCCTGGGTTCTATTGCTAAGTGTTTTGGACTGAGGATTAAATTGTATTTATCCAATTTGGAATTTTATTGTATTGTGTTTGTCTTATTTGTTTATATGTAAATGCAATGGCCTCTGGCTACGCAAATAAATTATTAATCATCAGGTCCCACAGTGATGGGGCTTCCACAGCCTCCCTTGGCAATGTATTCCACTGCTTGTCCAGGTAATCAGGAAATTCCTCCTATTCCTCCATTGTCTTGTGCTTTACTTTGCAGGCACAACAATGGAAAATTATTGCCAACTTCTGTTTACCCGTAGCCTTATCAGTATTACCTGCTACGTGGGCAGAATGACCCTCTAGTAGAGCTGAAGGAAGGTACCCGCAAAATTGGATAACCCTCGTGTTTCCGGTAGCCGATTCGACCTGGTAACAATTGGCTACCATGCGGTACCTGCTTACAACCCTATTGGGGACCTGATGTCCCGGAATGTCGACTTCTGGTTCCAGAATGTTGACTTTCAGTATCAATTTTTCAACATTTTTTTTGATATACTGACTCCCGACATGGAGTTATCAGGTTTTCATCAAGTTCCAACAATTTTTGGCAACTTCTGGTCCCAGAAAACTACTTCTGGTTCCATTTTTAAGAACTCCCCCGCCCCCAATTTTCTTCTTAAAAAAACCTCATTTATGGGTTTTCCATCCCAGAAAATGAACCTTCTTGTCCTGGAAAGTCAACTTCCAGTCCCAGGAAACTACTTCTGGTCACTTGGGATTTTGGTTTTGTTTTTTTAAAGAAATTGTGCCAATTTTTCAGTTTTCCAACTCAGTATACCGATTGGTATACTAATATATCTATTGGGAATCAGTAAATGAAAAAATCTGTACCGGAAATACCCTATTTTGGGGGTATTCGGGTACCCAATGCGGTATCCAAAAATGTGGGTATTATTCCTGGGTACTAAATTTGGTACCTGTTTCAGTTGTACTATCCATGGAAGTCAATGGCTCAACTCCCATTGACTTTGATGGATTATTTTATGCCCCATACCATGATTTCTGATCATTACTTTACCCGTCACATCTGCAAATGAGCCTGTAGTAGCGTGGCTTTTCCATGGTCTCTGGACCTAAAGCTGGTTGCTGCCGCACCATAAATTTCCCAAATGCCTATCTACTTGCCCCTTCCCCCCACTCCCAAACTTCTCTTTAGGTCAAAGGTTTAAACAGGAAAGAAAGGCAAGGGGAAGCTTTGCGCTGATGAGAACCCGTCCCTCGGTTAATAAGGGAGAGGGTTGCTGATGTTGGAAGCTGTTTGATGTTGGTATCAGATTGCTGAACTTTGTGGGACATGTTTTAAATTCTCTAAATGCCTGAAACATATGGGCCTCTTGTTTTCTGCAGGCTCCTATTCAAAGCAAAATATTTATAATTTCACACTGCAGCATCACTCACTCGCTCTAATTTTACATTCGAGCCACAAACGCAACGCTGAGAATGAAATCTATGGGGGAGGGCGGGTGTGTAAAAATAGCTGATGAGCTACAGCAAAATGGCTTGGCTGTGAATTTTTTTCTCAGAAAAAGGAGCGTGCCGGTTCTTTAGATCCAGAGCTGCCAAGCAAGTGCCCTGCCGGAGTGTTTATTGAAGGAGAGAGGGGCATGCTGCAAAGGGGCAGGACCAAGAGGCAGCCCCACCCACCTTTCAGGTGTGGCCACGCCTTCTGAAAATAATCATGACATCATAATGCTCCAAAGGGGGCGTGGTCACATCAGACAAGAGATTCCTCCTTTGCCTCCTTCTGGTGTGACCATGCCCCTTATGGCACTGAGAAGGGTTGGGGGCAGGTGAAGGCCAGGGGAACAAGGGTCTTCCTCTTATCCACAAGTGTCCATATCTCGGAAACCATGGCACGTAATCCATACATTGCAGCTGGTTCTGAAGACCAGCTGTTACAGCAAGATGGGCTTTAGTCCCTTAAAGGGACTGAGGTACTATGCTTTCGTCATATATGACTATCTCCTGGGATATATGACTATCTCCTGGCCCAAACCCAAATTGGGTTTGGGTTCCTTGACATGACAGGATTGTTTGAGATTTTGGGGGGGTGAAATGAAATGAGATAAGGAAACGGAGACTAATTGCTCTCCATTGCCTTGGAAAACAGGACAAGACACAATGGATTTAAGCTGCAGGAAAGTAGATTTAGGTGAAACATGAGGAAAACTTCCCCACTGTAAGAGCAGTTGTGCAAGGGAAAAAGTTGCCAAGGCTAGACGTGGAATCTCCTTTGCTGGAGGTTTTTAAGAGGCAGGACACAAGCACTGTCACAGATGGCTTAGTTCAGGGGTGGGGGTCAGGGGCAAGGGATACCCGGTGAATGTGGGGGTTAAGGGTCAGGGCTGGAAGGCACAACAGGAGGCAAGGACACTGTGACAGAGCACAGCCTGATGGGATTCTGACCCCTTTAAGCACCCCAAGCACCGCTGGTATACCAGGCCCCTTCCTGTCCAGCAGCATCCCTTGCCCCTCTAGCAGAGCTGGCCTTGGAGGTGGCGCTGAACTCCGCCAGGACCTTAGTCCGGGGGGGCTTCAACGCCCATGCCGACGCCGGCCTTGTAGGAGCGGAGCGTGAGTTCATGGCCGCCATGGCAACCATGGACTTGTCCCAAATGGTCAACTGCCCGACTCATGTGGGGGGGGGCATATCCTCGACCTGATCTTTTGCTCTGGCCTTGAGGCGGGTGATCCGTTAGTGGGGGATGTGAGGGTCACGCCCTTGTCATGGATGGATCGTTATCTCCTACAGGCCAGCCTCTCAGCGCACCCCCTCCAGAAGGGGAGTGAACCAGTTAGGTTGATCCGCCCTCAGAGGCTGATGGAACCCCAGCGGTTCCAGGAGGTTCTGAGGGAGTAAACCTTAGACCCTGACGGCCACTCTGTCAACGAGCTGGTCCAGCATTGGAACAACTTGCTGGGGGAGGCAATTGACAGGGTGGCTCCGAGATGTCTACTCCCTCCGTCTTGTCACCACAGGGCCCCTTGGTTTACTGAGGGGCTGCGGTGTATGAAACCGGTAGGTAGGAGACAGGTAGGTAGGAGAATCTGACCAACTTCTCCATAGGGCCCATTTGAGGGTGTGAGGACAGCAAAGGAGGAGTTCTTTGCTGCCTTAATAGCGTCTGCAAAGTCGCGTCCAGCGGAGCTGTTCCGGTGTTTTTAACCCCATATTTTAAATACTTTAAATTTGTTGATGGGGTTATATATTTTTTAATTGATTTTTTATGGAATTCTATTATTGTATGTTTTCATGTAGGCACGAGGGGCGGCTAATAAATATACAAAAATAAATAAATAAATGTAAGAGAGCCACGAGTGCCGGCCTGACTGGGCAGGCTGGTCTGCAACTGGGACTGAACTGGGCAGCTGGGTAAGGGCTTGGCAAGGGCAGCCCTGTAGGAGTTGGTCAAACCCCAGTAAAGAAAGTCGAGAGAGTGGGATGGTACTGGCTTTTAAGGGCGAAGAGACTGGAGGGCCAGCCCCTCCCACTCTGGGCATAAAAGAGGCAAGAGAGGGTCAGTCAGTGCCTGGCTGTGTACAAGGGAGGTTCTCTGCTGAGAGCTGGACTGCAGAGGAGCCTTGTCCAGGGTTCTGACTCCCAAGCTGGGCAGCTAGGGGAAGCCTAGTGCCTGGGCGGACTGGACTTGGGCTTAGGAATAGCCCTAGGCACTCTACGCTCTCCAGGGTACTGAAGAGGGTGTTCATGGCGAGTGCTGTGAAAGATAATGGAGCTACGGACTGTGAAAGAGCTATATACCTCATAAAGGAACAGCGAGTAAACAGCCAGAGAAGTGCTGCTTCCTGGCATTAGAGACTTGTAAATAGAGTGGAGAGTTTGTATACGGACACTGAGTGACTGTGCATAAAATAAAAAACATGCGCTGAGAGTTCCACGTGAAGACTGTGACTTGTGGGGCCCTATCCTGCCATGACTTACCACAGGTGAACTGTGCCCTGTCACAAACACACACTAGGGCAGGGAAAGGGGAACAAGACACCAAGAAGACGAGGACCGGGATCAAGGCAAGGTCAAGACTAAGGGAGGGAGGGAATAAGGCACAAGGAACAAGACACAGACCAAGAGAGAGGAGCAAAGCATGGCTGGGAACAAGAGGAGAGCCAGGGACAAGAACGCAAGTCGGGGGCCAGAAGAAGAGTGTGGAGGGTGAGCAAGGCAGGGGCAAGACGAGGCCCAAGCAAGACACACAAGCATTACGTGGAGTGGAAAGTGACTAGAAACCAAACCCTTTCAGGAGTGAAAGTTTTGTTCCGCCTGGCTTCCGAATTGCCTTGGATGCCTGCTGGCAGACAATCAGGGAATCGGGGAAGTGGGGCACAGGCAAGACAGACAGACAGGAGATGGGGCGGGATCAGGAAAAGGTAGGGAAGGGACTCATTGGGGGAGTGGCTGGGTAGAGGCAGGCCAAGGCAATGGTGCCGGTGGGCTGGCCACCACTTCTGGAGCCCTGAAGACAGGGAGGGGCTCAAGGCCCGGGCCTGACCGTGGGGAAATGTCAGGCCTGGGGTCAAAATGGAGCCTACTTTACATTTGGTCCCTTTCCAGTTCCTAGATCTGGCCTGTGGAGCCGGTTCCTACCCCCAAGCCCTGACAAGCTAGTCGGACGGGAGCAGCGATGGGGGTATGCACACAAGGATACGGGGTGAGTCCATGGCACAGATCCATGATCTGGACCCTCCTCTTCCTCAGCGCACTCCTGCCCTCAACTTCTATGTGGCCCTCGGAGCTTGCTGTCATTTCCAATTTATTTTATTTGTTTATTTATTTTATCGATTTATATCCCGCCCCTCCTGAAAACGGCTCGGGGCAGCTAACAATTTTAAAACATAAACATACAATTATATAAAATTTTAAACAATCATATTAATATTAAAACAGGGCTAGGCACACAATAAAACAATAAATAAGCGTAGAGGGAGATTTTAAAAAACCCATACCCACCCACCCCCTCCCCAAAGGCATGGGCGAACAGCCAGGTTTTACAAACTCGCCGGAAAGTTAAAAGGCTCGGGGTCAGGCGAGCTTCCTCCGGGAGGGAATGCCAAAGGCGCGGCCCGGTATCCAGGGCCTGGCCTTAATTAAGACCCCTTGCTCCATGGTAGCTACACCCCGGCAGAAATAATTTCCCCATTCAAAGCTATAAGCAGGGACCCACGTTCATATTCACGATTGCTCACAATGGGGGAAAACACGGGGAACATGGATCGCTGGCTATAAGGACTAAGGCCTAACTACTCTAGGGCCTGATCCTGGACTGAGCTCTCAGTGGGGTTTGTGGGAAATCACCATGAGAGCCAGTGTGGTGTAATGGCTAAGTGCGCAGTACTTGGACTGGAAGGTAGGGTGGAACCCCAGTTCAAGTCACGCCTTAGCCGGAAACTCCCTGGGTAACTTTGAGCCAGTCACAGATCTCTCAGCCTAACCTACCTCACAGGGTTCTTGTGAGGATTAAGAGTTGAGTGAATTAGTTAGTTGCTAATGTTACAGTTAATAAGTTAAAGACTTGCAAGCCACCCTGGGCCTAAGGGATAGGGTGGGGTAAAAATATAAATAAATAAAATAAAAATAAATAACCGTAAAACTCAGTTCTCACTTTGTATCATGGATAATCTCTATGTCATTGATTCTGTATTTGGATTGACAATGATTGATACATCCGGGTTATCGATGTACTCGCTGCATAAATCTCCGCTGTTGGTAAATGTTTCCTAATAAAAGTTTTTGCTTCTCTACAAATGGAGCACACAGCACCACCTAGTGGTTATAGAAAAAAAAAAGGAACAAATTAAAAACCAGCCCTAGTGTCTAAGTATTTCCTTGTTTTAAAATTCTTAAAGGTGGAGAGATGTAAACTGGAAGTTTGTTATTTAAAAGTCACCCCCATTGGCCTGAGCGTGGAGGAGGAGGAGAAACCAGCGGGATAGTGGGACTCCTTGCTACCACTCCTGCTTCAGGGTGAGGTGGGGATAGTTGCCCTGGGTTACCGCTCCCCGGGCTTCCGCTGGGAAGGCGCTTCTGTGCGGTTCGGCCCCCCCATCCTCTCCCAGTGGCATCATCTTCAGGATCCCTGGTTTTTCTAGTTCAGCCTGGAGATTCTGGGTCCAAACCTGGAGTCTCTGGGCGAAATCCACAGAGGCAGCAACCCTAACTAACAGTCTGGTGTACGGTGTTAATTGCCTTAACATGCATAATACTCCTTCCCTGTTCATAGGAAGCCGAGAGAGAGAGAGAGATTGCTGTGTTAGTCAGAAAGATAAAAGACTGAGACAAAGTAGTTCAGGACAGATCGTTTATTGGACCAACTGTAGTTGGCGAGAGCATGGAAACGTTCGGGCCACACACGGCCCTTCCTCAGGCAGGGAACAGTTGGTCAGAACTTGCTCCGTGCCTGAGGAAAGGCCCCGTGTGGCCCGAAGGCTTGCATAATCTCACCAGCTACAGTCGGTCCAAAAAAAGGAGTCCATCTTGACTACTTTATCTCCTGTTCACAGGGACGCTCTTTCTGAGGGATAAACTACTGCATAGTTACACGCTCCTCTTTAGCAAGGAGCTTGGTTCTACCTCTCATTGAAAAGACAATCCATCTTAGCCACACAGTGTCCTCTAGAATTGTCATTGCTGTAAGTACTGATGCAGAAGGATTGCCCTTTTGAATCTCCTACAGCAGTTGTGTGTTCCACCCAAGACAACACACGACACGTTGCTGTTTCACCTGAAACACCTAATTGCATGGAAGCATTAGGGGTACATCTGGAAGCCAGGGTAATGCCTGAAAGGGAGAGAGCATTGCTAATAATCTAGGTAAACAGTCTTTCACATGAGGCTTGAGCTGCCCGTGAAAAAAGTCAATTCCACTGTAAACCCTAAGCGCATCCTGTTGTGTCTTCAGACCAACAACCCCACACAACTTGCTTATGTGGTGCAAAGACCCACCTGCTCCCATGAAATGATAGTGTGCCTTTCTGCTGGCTCCTTTTCCACAAACATCACTTCTGTGACTCCCGGAGAAGTTTCTATAAAGGAAAACAACAACAGAGGTTATTTCAACCTATCCATGTAGATGCGATATCTATGATCAGGGCATGACATTTCAGATCGAACTCTGGGAGCCAAATAAATAAATAAATAAAAAATTCAGTCACCAGACTTTATCCTGATATTAAACCATTCTTGCCCCCACTACACCCCTGAGCCAGTCGCCAGCCTCGGTTTTCTGGGCACCAATGGCTCCCAGGCGCCTGCACATTTCACGCCCTGTCTAGGATAACCAGACCTGGGAAACTAGGGAGCCTTTCCCCTTTCATAGAAACAATAATGACAATGCTGTTGATTCAAAGTCGGCGGGAAGGCTCTCGGCTGATATCAAAGGTCTGAAGGGACTATTAGTCCGCACTATGATATTTGAGAACAGTGCCAGGAGCTGAAGAGGGAGCTTTTCTCTGCTGGCTGGGGTAAAAGAGGAGCCCGTATTGGTTCCCAATGGCTCTTGGCCACATTCTGATCTCTTTAGGACCATACACAGCACAGTGCGCTAGACAGGAAAGGCGTCAGACAGCTTTAGTGGCTCTTCTTTCCCCCTACACTGGGCTCTTTGCTGGGTGACAACACTGTAAAAACAATCTGATTTGCTAGAGTGGTTGGCAGAAGTAACTTTAGCTTCTATTCTGAGAGAGAACCATACAGGGTGCAGCCACATGAGATGCTGACTGAGCCTTGGGCAGCCTTTCCCCACTCGGGGAAGCCAGATGTTCCCTCCGCCATGTGGCATGCAGCTGGCTGCTACGTGATGTATCCTTGGAAAGAGGGCAAGGACACAGAGCATGGCAGCCTTACCCAAAACAGGGAAAGGCTGTCCTAGACGTGACAGCTTGTCCGCCTGGTCGCCGTCTGCCCTGCCACGCAGTGAGGGCGCTTGCTCCGGTCCCACGTGGCCACGTCATGGCAAGGGGTGGAATAGTGGCTGGGCTAGACGTGACAGCTTGTCCGCCTGGTCGCCGTCTGCCCTGCCACGCAGTGAGGGCGCTTGCTCCGGTCCCACGTGGCCACGTCAAGGGGTGGAATAGTGGCTGGGCCAGGGGAGGCAGGCCGGGCGCCCAGTCGTGTGTCCGGTGCGTCGGTCACCTTGCTCTGTGATGGGAGGTCTGACAGCGGTCCACCCACTCAGCTTCCCCACAGTGGGACTGAGTGTCTGCCCTGCACCCAGGTTGGCCCCACAGTGTGGCGGCTGCACTTGCCCACCACAGGGCTGCACGGGGATAGGACCCTCCTCATCTCATGTGGTTGTACTCACAGTCATGGAACTGGAAGAGTCTTTTGTGACCGAAAGCATCCCTGACAGATGCTCATCCAGCCTCTTCTTTAAAACCTCCGGTGATGGAAGGGCAAGGCTATGACAGCTCCAGCTCCTACAACCTCCCCTCAGATTTATTTATTTAGGTATTTTTCAATTTAATACCCCGCCCTTCCCGCCATCAGGCAGCCTGGGGCAGCTTACAATATAAAAACACAAATAAAATCCAATATAAAACATTTTTTTAAACTGCCAAAAGGAGGGTGACATTTAACACCACCCCCACCCCCGTTCTCCCCTCCACCTGGTACCTCCACCAAACAGCCAGCCCTTACAACTTTTCCAAAAAGAGGGGAGGTTGGGGGCCGGCCACACCCCCACCGTAAGGGAGTTCCACAGCCACGGCACAGCCACCGAGAATGCCCTCTCCCACGTGGCCCCCCTGTAAGTCTTGGGGGACCTCGAGCAGGGCACCCCCAGATGACCGCAGGGGTCGATCGAGCACCTGGGGGGTGAGGCGGTCCCGCAGGTAGGCAGGGTCTAGACCATTCAGGGCTGTATAGGTCAAAACCAACACCATGAAGCGGGCCCGGAATGCTATCGGCAGCCAGTGCAGAGCACAGAGCACTGGTGTAATGTGCTCCCGGCGGCCCAATCCCACCAAGAGACGGGCCACCGCATTCTGCACTATTTGCAGCCTCCGAGACGTAGTCATAGGTAGCCCCACATAGAGCGCGTTACCATAGTCTAGTTTAGAGGTGATGAAAGCATGATTGAGGGTGGCCAGGTCAAAGTCTGAGACGTATGGCTGAAGCCGCCACACCAGATGTAATCGGCGAAAGGCACTCCTCACCACAGCCTCCACCTGGACATCCAGGCAGAGCTATGCGTCAAGAAGCACCCCCAGACTCTGCACCTGGGGAACCAACGCAGGACAGACCCCGTCCACAACAGGGGCTGTTACCCCCGTTGCCTTACCCACCAGCATCATCTCCATCTTGTCAGGATTCAGCCCCAGTCAGCTGGCCCTCATCCAGTCCCCCACAGCCGTCAGACACCCAGTGAGCACCGACTGCAGGGCCTGGGTCTGTTGTAAAAGAGAGGTACAGCTGGGTGTCATCCGCATATTGATGACACCGCATGCCGAACCCCCTAATCACCTCACCGAGTGGCTGCATATACACGTTGAACAGGAGAGGGGACAAGGCAGAACCCTGCGGGACACCACACACGAGGTCTCGGTACGATGAAAAACATTCTCCGAGTACCACTCACTGAGTTCTTCCTGCTAGGAATGAGCGGAACCATTCAAGAACACTCCCGCCCACTCCTGCACTGTCCTGCAGGCGCGTCACTAACATCTCAGGGTCAACGGTATCAAACGCAGCTGAAAGATCTAACACCACCAATAGGGTCAACCGACCCCGGTCTAACTCTTGGCACAGGTCACCGACCAAGGCCACAAGCACAGTCTCGGTGCCATATCCTGGACAAAATCCCAACTGGGAGGGATCAAGAAAACCGATACGATCCAGATGCCCCTGCAGCTGCTGGGCCACTACCTGTTCAATAACCTTCTCTAAAGGTAAGGTTAGAGACAGGCCGATAGCTGGCAAGGGAGTCAACGTCTTGAGTTCCAAACCTGCTATCCTCCTTGTTCCTCTTCTCTGCACCTTCTCCAGTTTTTCTACATTCTTCTTAAAACGGGGTGCCCAAAATGTACTCTGACCTAACCAGAGCTGAGCAGGGCGGTACGACGACTTCCCGTGTCTTCCATTCGATGCTTCTGCTGACGCAGCCCAAGATGGCATTAGGTTTCTTTGCAAGAGCATCCCACTGCTGACTCATGTTCAGTCTACGATCCACAGCTACTCCTAGACTGGATCCAATTTTTTCCCCAAAGCTCACTGAGCTGGAGGGTATTGGAGGGAAGGGGATCATTCTGGTTGCGTAGGGGGTCTGGCCGTGCCAAGAGCAACCAGCCATGATAAGTTTCCCGTCTCTCACTTTCACAGCAGCCCACCCTTGTGGGTCAGGCAAAAAAGGGAGGTAAGCCACACTGAAGGTGAGACAGGGGAAGCTACCACGGGGCAGATGGAAGTAGACCACGGGCTGGAGGTTCCCAACCCAGATCATTCTCTGCAGAGCTACTTCCAATCCAGCTATCCCCCATTTTGTGTATTATGCCTTTGCTTTTGGTGCCTCGTGTGAATTACTTTACCTTTGTCCTTACTGATTTTCATTGTATTGTTTACAGCCCAGCTCTCCAACTGGATAAGACTGTTTTGAATTTTAACCCTATCTTCCAGAGTGTCCGTGTTCCCTCTCAATTTACACAAGAGATGTTAAACAGAAATGTATCCGATTCATTATCTGATGATTTCAAGGGTAATATTATCGCTACTGCCAGGTGTGCTAACCTGATAGAATATATCCCACTTGAAGGGGGAGATCATGAAGATAAACATCACCTGTGTGGAAACCAGATATGGGGACTAATGGCAGACTCAGTGCTGGGGTATTTTTGCAGTACTTTGGGGGCTGTCAAACCATCAAAGGTAAAGATGGGGAAATCCTATTAGGTCATTCAGTTCATCGCCTCTGACCGATGCAGGATTTCTCCCCTACAGACAATTTTCTGGCACTTTGCTCCGTTTCGTTTCAGATTTGATTCTTGCTAGAAAATACATTGCCCCTTTGTGTGAAGATCGATGCTTTAGAAGGTCTTTTCCATCTGGAACTTCTAGGAGTTGTATAACAAGTCAGCAAATTTGAACAGAATAATTGTTATTTCTGCAATCAAAGAAAACAACAGGGACGTTTAATGCGTCACAAACAAAGGCACGACTGGGACGGCAGAAGGTTTAATATTGTATCAGTCACAGGAAGATGTGGGGGGGGGGGGGGGGGGGGAACTGCGGGTTCTAAAGAGGTCTGAACCAAACCCAAGATCAAAAGGAAGAAAAACTCTATCTTAAAAGCCTGAATGTTATATTAAAAATATCCCGTGGGCAAATTGACAGACGTGCGTATATATGCATGGGAGGGCCATTAAACAAGAAAAAGAAATCTGCCATGGGCACCTTTCCAGAGAACCCAGACGGAAGCAATTGTACAGCCAACCAGCTTAAGCTAAAGATACGGGATAAAGCTGAACAAATTCAGGTGCAGAATTCGCCCACTTAAATCCTCAGTGGTGCGATCATAATAATCTCTTATGTATATTTAGCACTTTTCATTTGGAAGGTTCTGAAAGCACTTTGCAAACTCTATTCCAGAGCTGGGCAAAGCTCCCCAGCCCGAGAGCCGCCCGCCAAAAATTTCGAATCGCCAAGAGCCACAAGACGCTTTACGATGACGTCTCTGCAGTCCCCAAATTTTTAATAAATAAAGCAAACATTTGATAAACTTGTATAAGTTGTATTTAAAAACACTGTTTAGTATTATTGTTCAAAGAACTTTCAAAAATGGAATCCCTCGTCTGAAAAGACAAGGAGCGGGAGTTGAGTAAATAAACGGCAGCAAATATGAAGTAGGCTGAGGAGGTCAGAAATAACAGGCCAGCTCTCTCACGCTTCGATAGAATTCAGGTACATCTCTCTCTCTCTCTTTACCCCCCTCCTCCCCACCTTGTTCTATCCACTCCCACCCATTCCGTGCCCCCTCATATAGACCTGCCCTACATTTGCACAGTTTATATATTTCTACTGGCTATGCTATGTGCCTGAGGAAGGGCCCTGCCTGGCCTGAAAGCTTATTTCCACCAATAACAGTTGGTCCAGTCAAAGAGATCATTCGAACCACTTTGTTTCCCTGTCACTTGGGACCAACACGGCGACCACATTCTATCTCCACACTTCAGTAGAGTCACACAACCCAAATGTTGAGGCCATTTTTAAACGGACCGCCGATGGGGAGGGGGGAAGGGGTGGTCCGTGTGCAGCGAGTGAAGCGCATGGGGGGAGGGAGCAGATGGGCACACCGCCATTTTGTAACCAAGTCAAGAACGTGTACCCGAGCTCTCGCATCCTCATGAATGTTGCATCCCTTGTCTCTCCCTCTGTTCCCCCTTCCCTGTCTCCCCTCCCCCTGTCTTTAGATTGTAAGCTCTCGGGCAGGGACCGTGTCTATCTTATTCTCTGTAAAGCACCAGGTACATCGCTGGCGCTATATAAAAGCTTATAATAATGATAATAATAATATAACTATTCATTGTACAGCGCCAGGTACATCACTGGTGATACATAAATAAATAATAATAATAATAACAACCTGCCTTTTTGCCAGTTCCTCCACACATGCGGGGTGGGTGGGTGGGTCCGTGTGAGCGCATGCCCACGCATCTCTACATTCAGACGGGATGCTCCCACTCATGTCCACTAGGTGGATTCGTTTAAAAACGGCCTAAGAGGTGGCAAGTCCTGCTGGAATGGAACCCGTTTTTTCTAGGCTCTCACGTTTGCAACTCTCTTCCAGTGCAGGACTCTGGACACGAGGTGGCAGGAGCGGACTGGCTGCAGGTTAGGGGCCAGCGCAGTGTGGCTTTCCCCTACCCCGGGGACAGGGCTTAGGACATGGTTTCCCCTGCTCCCACAGCCCTCTGGAGGCTCTGGCCGTAGTGGTGACAGAAATGGCAGCTCAGCACCGAGACCCCAATCCCCAGGCAGCCACTGCTGGCAGGAGCTGCTCTGATTCGACCCTAACCCAAATTATGGGGCTAAACCCCCAATTTTCCAGCACCTGGAAAATGACCACCCACAGACAAACCGATGGTTGGGACAGGTAAGGGGACCCCCACAGACATGGCGCCAGCAATCGGGGAGTCTTTAGCCCCCCGGAAAAAAAAGGTATTTGTGGTTAATGTTGATGACATCACATTCTCAAAATGGTGGTCAGGGGAGGAACAGGTGCTGGGATCTGATGCAGGGGGACTAACACATGTGGCACCAAAAGGAACGGAGTCGACAGCCCCTGTGGAAACGGAGCTATGAAATGAAAGGGGAGTGGGGGCCCAGGGGTTAGAGTGCGGGGGGTTGGTACAGGTATCTAGGAGCAGCATGTTGGCTCCTAAGCTGCCACTTGCCCACTTTAACTCTATTTCATGCCAAGAACAATGGACTGTACCAACCCCGCACTCTAACCCATGGGCCCCCAGTCCCCTCTAGGCCTTGCATTTCATATCTCAATTTCTGTCAGTTTTTCAAGGGAAAGAAACCCCTACTAATACGTGTCCCACTGTTGTTAGGATCCTAGCTTTTGTTTTGCTTTTTGCGTGTTCCTTCTCTGGCTCTGGCCAACTCGCAGCATCTCTGCCTCAGTTTTCCCTCCTGTCAAATGGAGCTAATAGGTTCTGGTTTGTTTTTGGTTTTTTTGAGTGGCTACACGTTCAAACTTTTCTCTGCAACTCAGTGGGTTTAAAACTTCCCTTATGTTCTTTTTTTTTTTTTTAAAGAAAAGCAAAATAATACCAAAAACTGGGCTGCTCACATAATCTTAGGGCTTCAGGAGCTGGGGCTTTGAGAAAAGGAAACAATGAAATATTATGAGATTTGAAATTAAATTGCAAGAGATGGTGACAAGGATGTTGATAAAATTTAAGGTCTCTGCCTAACCCATGGGACTGGTCTTTGCATGTCAGGAATGCAACTTGCAGGTGGTCTGCCAAATGGTATGACAGGCCAGGGATGCTTCTGGCTAGATCTATGGCAACAAACTGAGATCCTTCCCACAGTAAAACATGACAGGGTCATTTGGACGTCATGCACTGAGGGTGATCTCCATGGTGACAGACTGCGGCCACTTCTGGGGTAATATGGTAAGACCTCCTTGTTGCTGCCGGTTGGGGTCAGTTTCCATGACAACGAACCAGGACCGTGTCAACACCAACATGAGGGCTGGGTCAGTTTTTGTGAGAATGAAGGGGGCCCATTTCCACCCCAATGTGGTGCAGCCACTTTGATGCCAGCACACACGGGTGGTTTCCATGGCAATGATCCAGGGCCATTTTGCACACCCAACTTTGACACCATACGTGCAGGGCGGTGTTTTCCATGGGGATCAACTTGGGCTGTTTAGACACCAGTGTGGCGTGATCATTTTGATGCCTTGCGCTGGGGTGATTTTCACGGCGACGAACTGAACAGGAGCGTTTCCAGACAAGCAAGTCGATGGGCTGTGAATGCTGAGGGGCTCTTCCAGGGACCACCCATGGGTGGCTATGAGGGATAGCACCTCATCGGAAAACACCCAATGGGGTGTGCCCGTTTTCCGGCGTAATGATCTGAGGCCATTTCGCACCCCCAAAGCGGTGTGAGCGCTTTGACACCACGCACAATTGGTGATGAACTATGGCCCCTTGCACGCCACGCACCGGGGGTGGTTTCCATGGGGTGATGAACTCGGGCCATTGACACGCTGATGTGTTGTGGCTGCTTTGGCTGCATGGGCAGGGGTGGTTTCTATGGCAACGAGCAGGGACTATTTCTGTTTCCGTGCCAACTTGGCAGGGACATTTTGGTGCCCATGCACGTGAGTGGTTTCCATGCCAACGAAGCGGGGTCAGTTTGTTGCCCCGCACTGGGGTGGTTTCCAACACCAGGACATATAGGGGGTGGGCGTTTGCATGTCAATGCAGTGACTCTGACCTGGTTCAGGCCTGCCAGCCTCTTTCCCACTTACCTAATACGCGGGTGACCCCCATGGTGAGCTTGTCCAGGTAGGCCTTGATGCTGCAGTAGGGCTTGTCCTCCATCCTCAGCAGGCCCCTGCCCAACTCCCCTTCTCGAACAGCACTTTACACACTGACAGAAGAATCAGACTGATTTTGTCCCCGCTGGCTCCGCGTAGCTAAATTTGCAGCGCAAAGAGTCTTGGGAGCTGTAGTTTCTCCATCTAGTGGACGGGAGAAGAGCTGCCTGGGACATGTAGTTCACTAGGAGCACCCATACAAGGGGTCTGTCGAGACGAGCGGACTACAACTCCCAGAATGGTCTCGCAAATGGGTTTGCGCTTGCGCGCCCTCCTCTTACCGGCAGTTACCAAGCTCACGCGTTTAAAAAACACGTGACGTTCACGAGCTCCCCTCTCCCCCCCCCCCCCCACTATATAATGGGCTGCGCGCGCTTGTGGGGTAGTTGGAAGTAGCGGTTGTATTGAGATGCTGGAGCAGAGATAGTATCCTTCGCGGCCGGGCCGGGCCTTTACCAGGCTTGGGGAGCCATTTTTCCCCTTTAAAAGAGGACACATTAAAAATACATGTTGCAGGGCTGCATTGGCTCTAGTGTAGCCCTGTACCATGTATTTGTTATAACCGTCCTTTTTAAAGGCTTGTGGGGTGCTTGTAGGGGTAGAGGGTTTTGGGGGGCAGGGACCTGGGGCTGCTTGCACTGGGAGTGGGGCTGGGTGTGTTTTTATAGTTGGAGGGACTGGGGGGGG
>QEPC01014446.1:1620606-1665358 GCA_003113815.1 Sphenodon punctatus | reverse complement strand
TAACCACCCTTGGTGGTTATTTATGCATGTTGCAGGGCTGTATTGGTGCCCTATGCAGCCCTGCAACATGCATAAATGACCACCAAGGGTGGTTAAAGGGTGGTTAGCGTCATGTCTGTTTTCACCCAATGTAAGACCTGGCTGTTCTGCCATGCCTTTGCTGATAGAGATGGGGTCGGTGGGTTGAGTTAGGGAGAGTTTGGGTTTGAATTGTTTTAACGGGGGGATTTTAGGCTGTTTTAATTGTATTTTTATGCTATTTATTTTCATTTGTATTTGAACATGTTGTTACCCGCCCTGAGATGCTTTTAGCAGGAGGGGGCGGCATATAAATTTTATTAAATAAATAAATAAACTCTGCCCTTTCACACGCACAAAAGTTCACACATAAGGATACAGTAGAACTGGTACAGAAGTCGAAAAGTACAGAGCAGTGCAACAAAAATAATGGGTATGAAGCCATTTTCTTACAAGAAGAGGCTCAAAAGCTAGGAGCTCAGAAAAGAAAGAACTGAGGCTGGGAAATATAAGAGTTTTATAAATTCATTGACTGGTGTGGAAAAAGGAAGCTGTATTTATCTCTTTTCATAACACAAGAATTAGGGGGCACACAATGAAATTAACAACCCTGCAAGTTTAAAACTAAAGGGTTTTAGTTTTACTTTTCTCACGCAATTCAAGATTGGTCAGTAAAGCACACAGTCGCAAGATTTTGTAAGAAACCAATTGTCTAACCAGTTAAACAAATTCTTGGAGGAGAGGACCATCAATGGTGATCCGCCCAAACAGTCAGGAGGGGATGTTCCTCTTCCTCCGAAGCATATGGACAGGCCTCTGTTGAAGAGAGGATGCTAGGTTAGGTGGGCCATTGGCCTGGTGCAGTGTGGTAGTACTTACGCGTATGGTTGAGAAACAGTGCAGCCAAGTGGATACGGTGCTGGACTTGGGCCCTTGGAGACCAGGATTCAAATTCTGTTGTAGGATTGTGAACTCACTGGGTGGCCTTGGGCAAGTTACTATCTTTCAGTCACAGCTCCCCACCTGCAAAATGGGAATAATCATTCCCTGCCTCACGTGTTTGTTGTTAGGGTGAACCAGGCAAGGACTGTAAAGCACTCTGAACACTGAATGCGCCATGTAAATAATAAGTAACACCAGTAGAAAGACAGAGTAGGGCTGATCGCTCCTGATCACATGGCAGGACTTCTCATTTATCTGTGTGCATATGAACATGCAGCCCGCGCTGTGCTTGACGCGAGATGACATGCATCTAGTCTGCAGGCCTTTGCTGTACCAAATGAGCAGAAGCAAATCAAGTGAGCTGTTAAAATGGCAAGTCACCGTTACATACACATTACACGCTCAGAAATACATTTTTGCTTGCTTGCCCTGGTGTGACTCATTCTGATCTGACATCCCATGGAGCTGGTCCCGCAGAACAGAGGAGAGCTGTGCTGATCAACCTAACGCTAATGACTGTAACTAACAAATCTCACAAGATACCAGGAATCAGGATTTCCCCAGCTAATGCCTTCAGATCCACAGCCCATGATGCTGGTGGAGTAACAGGCGTGTAAGAGAACAGGCTGTCCATCAGGGGCTTGGGACATTTGAAACAGAACTCTGCGGTCTGCCCTGTCTTCAAAGTAAAGGCCTATGAGCCAACCTGACTGGTTGCCTTGGGCCCAAGCCAGATAAGGTGGACCCTCTGCCCAATCTCTTTGCCGTGTGCTGGGCTTCCTAGCTGAGGGAGGCTCCCCCTCTTACAAAGTGCTGGGATGGGAATGCCTTAGCCATACCCCCTTTCTCCTTGTGGAGCACTGTGATGTCACAGCACTCTGGGGGGATATGGGCTACACAGATATATTGCGCCCAGGCTGAAAAGAGCCTGGCAGGATCAGGCCTTGGCTCAGCATTCACTGAGTGCTATCAGGCTCAGGCCTAGCTGGGGCCCAAATTTCTGGCCCAAGCAGGCTGTACCCAAAGCATTCCACCATTCCGTCAGAGTGAATAGGATGGGTGTTGCTGGAGAGCTTTGAGGACTGGGTTGAGTGTGTAAGAAAGTCACCAAGGAGCGAATTTTCAGTGTGGACGTATGTTATTACCATCGTAGGCTGACCTCAAACCACTTACTGCAGAGCAGCCCCAGACTAAAATTAATGCAACTACTCCATAATAGGGTTGCCACCTATGCACCAACTCCAGAGTAAATGGCTTGAAGATTGCAGCCTTAGACTGAGCAAGGATAGTTACTCCAGTTACTCTTAAGGAAGTACCTTCCTCCACTTCTGTTCCCATAAGCAGGAGGAAGCAGGAATAACACTAAACAGGTCTTCCCTTTCCCTAATCTCTGTGCTGGGAACTTGCAAGGAAATGCCAGCAGGGCGGATGCTGAAGTAACATGCCATCAGTGATGGAGAGAGATTGTTTTTCCTTTCACAGAAAAGATGTGGGGGGGGGTTGTTTAAAAATGCTGATGGGGGAATCTTCCTCCCCCGTTTAATCTCTTCTTTGCAGAGGAAAATGCCTCTCAAGCAAATGGCCACTAGATGTCACTAACGATCCACACAAGAAAAACAAATGCAAGGAATTTAGGCACTTCGGCTGTGCATGAAAAAAACTAATAGCACAAGATCCCAGACCCGTAATTAATCTACGAGCATAATTCATCTCGTACAAAGCAACAGGCTGAAAACTTAGAAACGCTATAAATATTTTGCAGTGATAAAAGGCGTTTCATACATGTGATCTTTCAAAGCAATGGTTGCCTGAAGTTAGGGGAAATGTTCTTTTCGATATAGCAGAAGATTTCTCGTTTCAGGCTTCAAGACATCCTGTATTTTAAGGGGTGTCTCTTATTTCAGAACACAGAGTTCACAGAAAAGAAGAGCACAGCTCCATAGTGTCCCTTTGGATGCAAACTCCGATTAGTGGTGGTGGTGGACTGAGCCCTTAATTTTCAAATTTTGATCTGGAAATTCCAGGCTCTGTTCTATTCCCAACTCTACCAGTGATCTACTCGGGTTCCAGTCCTCAGATACTTCACTGGAGCAAGCCCTATTGCAGTGAATGGTGTTTGTGCCAGCTCAGCGCTTGGGCTGGAATCTACTGAAGTTTAAGCGAATCACGGAGACCTGCATTTTTAGTGTGAAGCTGACAGCGAGGGGGCTCTTGCTTAGGGGCCCCAGTGCAGCAGTTCCTGCAATCCTAAATGCACTTACAAACGCATCCGCCCCTTTTCCCTGGCAGCCCCCCATGCCTGGAACTCCCTCCCTGAACACATTCGCTTGGCTTCCCCCCCAAATCTTCAAATCCCTCCTCAAAACCCACCTCTTCCATCAAGCTTTCCCTGGCTCCTTGTTCCCTTCGCCCCCTTGCTGACTTATCCTGAATCATTGTACCTTGTGTAACATTCAATGAGTAACTACACCTTTCCTCCTTATGATAGTCAACATATGCTGTTTATAGCGTGCCACCTCTGATGAATTTTTACCTGACACTTCCATTTTGACCTATGAGAGTGTCAGGTAAAAAACCACCAGAGGTGGCCACCCTAGCTGTTTAGGAGAGGTGGAAGGTGACCCCAGGGAAAGGTTGCTAATCCCAAAATGTTCTCTCTGAACTTTAGATGTCTTGGTTGCTGAGATTACCACCTTCCCACTGCCCCCAGCTTTAGTTCCACCCAGAACTCTGGGAGATGGGTGTCAGCAGAGCAAAGGGGCTCCAAGTGCTCAACAATGCTCCATAGAGGGCGGCACCAATTCAGAGTGGGGGGGAAGAAGGGTGGCAAAGGGCCTGTCACATCCCTTTCTGACGGAACTGCCTCTTTCATAGCATCATGCTGCTCCACAGGTGCAGTCATGTCCGAAAGTATTTTATCACTCACAGCGCACAATTCACTTTCGGAATTGACTGGCAGAGGCTGTGGTTAAGGCTGGTCGTGGAGCAGCGCGTTTTAAAAAGGGATTGGATGAGTTCTTGGATGCTAGGTCCAGTAATGGCTAATAGGCAATAATGGCAACACAGACTATACTTTCAGTGATCATTTCTATAGCGTCTAACTAGGGAGATGCTAATAGCTAAGTAGGTTTGGGGGATGTAGCCTCTTGGGGGGGCTGGTACATCAAGGAATGGATTGCTCATTGTGACCTGTTTGGTACTTCTCCCAAGCGACCGAGATTGGCCGGTCAGAGTCGGGATGCTGGGGATACATGGCAGCAGCTGGGTTCTTGCTGTGCTTGGAGGTCCCCTGGCCCATACATGGTGGCCAGGCTCTGTGGCTTGGTGCCAGTTTGTGCTGCCCTGACACTGGCACGGCTGGTGTTAAGGTGGCCAGATATGCTAATATTAGAGGACATTTATGATACATACAGGTTGCAGGGCTGTAGCTGTATCCCAGGCTGGGCCAGAGGAGCAGGCAGCGGTTGCTACAGCTTGGGAGGACCGCCTTTCCCTGGAGTGGAGCGCCTAGCAACCAAGTAACGCTTGGGTCTCAGAACGCGCATGCGCAATGCTAATCTTTTTTTCCCCTCTGGCGCCTCCATTCGCCCGTTCCACTTTCGCGCATGCGTGATGGAGTCGCCGGCAAGCTGACCGGGGTTTGTCTCCTGTATGGTGAGGTCATTCGCTCCGCCCATTTTCTTTGCCATGGCAACGGGACGCGCCTGCCGAGACAGCGTGTGAGAGCTGAAGCGGCTTGTCAGGCCTGACCTCGGCGGCGAAGCAGCAGCAGGAGGAACCGGTAGCGAATCGCGATGATGCTGGGCAACTGGACCCGGGTGCCCCGGGAGGTGACGGGTCCCACCCCGCACTCGGTGGCTCTGGTGAGAGGCGGGGGCGTGGCTGGAGGCGGGGCATTGCTGCATGCGGGGTCCCGGGACGGGGAAGGGGGGTCCCCATCCTAGCAGGGAGGGGTCCTGCGATGCAGGTTTGGGGGAGACCTCATGTCATGGACTTCAGGAGCGGGGGCAGTAGGGTGGTCCTACCTCCCCTTTAAAAAGGAGGCGTATGAAAAACGCATGTTACGGGGCTGCATTGGTTCCAGTGCAGCCCTGCACCATGTATTTTTCATAAGTGTCCTCTTTTAAAGGGGCGGCATGACCACCCTAGGGGCGGGGAGGTTAATCCTGTTGGGAGGTGGGGGAGCCTAGGGATGGGGCTTTGGGATGTAGGAGTGCCGGGCTTTTTTGGGGGGGGGAAATAGAATGTGGTTTTGGGAATCCAGTGGGAACCGTGACCCCCCCCCCGTGCTGGGGATGGTCGTGGTCCTGGAGTGGGTCTTTGGGGGGACAAGAGAGACTCCGTAGCTGTATGCAAGGCGAGGTCCTAGGATAGGCTGCGGGGAGGAAACTGGAATGGGGCTTTGGGATCCAATGGGAACCATGGCCCTGTGCAGGGAGGGGTGCTGGGATGGGACTCTCAGGTACTATAGCCCAGTTCTGGGGAAGGTCGGTCCTCTGGTCACGGCGCTTTGGAGGGGGCCAAGGAGGACTATGGTGTCGAGGGAGGGATAATCTTGGGAAGGAGGTTTGGGGGTGAAGGGGATGGATCATGCCTGTGCCGGGGTGTGTTTCCGAGATGTGGAGAGGAGGGGCTGTGCCCCCTGTGCTTGGGGGTTGGATGGGGCTTTTGGGGCCAAGGGAGACTGTGGCTCCATTTGGGTGGGTGTGTGTTTGGGGGAGCAGGGCTTTGGAGGCCAAAGGGGACTGTGGCCCTGTGTGGAGGGTGGGGGGCCCATGTCCTGGGACAGGGCTTTGGTGGCCAAAAGGAAACACATTCCCCAGCAAGGGGGGAGAGGGGAGTCTTGGGATAGAGCCCCCAGCGTTAGATTTTCTGGCACTACAGAATTGTAGGGGCCTGGGCAAGGGGTGGAATGGGTGAAAGAGGCTACTTCAGAATGTGAATGAATGGCGGTGGGGCCAAGGCAGGTGGCCAGGACAGTGTGCTCTGGCTCATTCAGGCTGGGTCTTCAAGCTGTGGGGGAAGGCGAAGGCCCAGCTCAGGTTGGGATATTCATTGCATACTGTAGCATGTGTCCTCTGTGTCACGTCAACTCCCACGTAGCCACTGAGCTTTCCCAAATTCCCACCCAGACTAACAATGGCCTTTCTTGTGAGTCGCCCAGAGGAAGCTTTTTATTTATTATTTATTTTATTATTTCCATTTTTACCCCACCCCTCTCGCAACTGCGACTCGGGGCGGCTTACAGTTATAAAAAGAGAAAACAAATATTTGTATTTAAAATACAAGAAGATAAAATAAATATTTGCATTTATTTTATATTGCAATTGTTGTATCTAAACAATATAAAACTAACCCCTCCCTCCCCTGCCAAATGCCTGGCGGAAGAGTCAGGTCTTACAATTTCATCGGATTTGAGCTGAGGTGAACCTCCGGCGGGAGGGAATTCCAGAGCGATGGCACCCTCCTATCCGTCCGAACTCACTGATAACGCAGGACTTCCAGGAGGGTGCCCCCGGACGACTGTAGGGACTGCCCAGGGAGTGAGACCATCACTCAGATAAGTAGGACCCAGGCCGTGAAGGGCTTTAACGGTCAAAACCAACACCTTGAATTGGGCTGGAAGACACTAGGCAGCCAATGCAATGCTCGGCGCATAGGTGTTATGTGCTCCCTGCGGCCTATCCCAGTGAGGAGGGGGGCCACCGCATGCTGCGCTAGCTGCAGCTTCCGAACCGTCACCATGGGCAGCTCCACGTAGAGCGCGTTGCAATAGTCTAGCCTCGAGGTGATGAACGCATGGATGTTAGTGGCAAGATCAGAGTCTGAGACGTATGGGCGGAGCCTCTTCTTCACCAGATGTAATTGGCAAAAGGCACCCCCTGGCCACAGCCAGCGCCTGGGAATCCAGGCGTAGCCGTGAATCCAGGAGCACTCCGACGCTCCTCACAGATGGACCCAAAGGAGGATAAATACCCCCGATAACGGGGGAAACATCCTCACCCAGATCACCGGCCGTGCCTACTAACATCTCCTCTGTCTTATTGGGATGAGCCTCGGCTCGACCTCATCCAATCCCCCACAGCGGCCAAGCACTGGGACAGCAACGAGACAGCAGGGCCTGGGTCAGATAAAAATGACAAATACAGCTGGGTGTCATCACCGTACTGATGACAACATAACCCCCAGCCGCGCATGACCTCCTTGAGTGGCATCATCTATATGTTAAACAAGAGGGGACAAAATAGACCCCTGCGGGACCCCACATGGGAGGCCACCAGGGGACGAAGTACAGTCCCCTTGCACCACCCGCTGAGATCTATCTGTGAGGTAGGAACAAAGCCATTGCAAAACAGTCCCGTCCAACCCCGCCAGATCCTGCAGGCGTGTCACCAACAACTCATGATTAGCTGTATTGAACGCCACTGAAAGATCTAATAAAGACCAACAGGGTCATACGACCTGTGTCCAGTTCTACAAGGAGGTCATCAACCAAGGCCACAAGTGCTGTCTCCATGCCATAACCCGGGTGAAAGCCAGACTGCGTAGGATCGAGAAAACTGATGCCAGCCAAACGTGCCTGGAGCTGACGAACCACTACCCATTCAGTAACTTTCCCTACAAAGGGAAGGTTAGAGACAGGCCAGTAACTGGCCGGGGCACCAGCGTCAAGCGGTGTTTTTTTGAGGAGGGGCCTAACCACAGCCTCCTTCAGGCAAACTGGCAGCCTCCTTTTGTGAAGGGAGGTGCTGGTAATCCCTGCCAGTACCAGCCCCAAGGAATCCCTGGCAGTTCTTACTAACCAGGACGGGCATGGGTCAAGTTCACAAGTTGTGGCTAGGACAGACCCCAGCCCATCAGTAGCATCGTCAGGCATCGCCAATTGAAATTCCCCCCACAAAACATGACTAGACAGGGCATTCCTAACCTCTGGCTCAGCTACTGCCTCTGAAATGGCGGAGTTGAAGTCATGCTCAATGCAAGCGATTTTGTCTGCAAAGTACTTCAGAAACATGTCATGACGGGCCATGGATGAATCCGGTTCCAGGCAGAGACAGGTTGGAGTGACCAGACCTCTCACCACCCGGAAGAGCTCCCGCTGGACATGACTGAGCAGACGCAATGAGTCTTTGCTGCCCTCACTGCCACGACATAGGACTTCAAAAATGCCCTATGCCACAACTGATCATTTTGGGCACGACTATGGCACCACCGTCGTTCCAATCTCCTCCCTTCACACTTCAGACACCCCAGGTCCTCTGTAAACCACAGGGACCTGCGGAGCTGACGTGCTGGAAGCAGACACCTAGGAGCCACTTGATCAATGGCCCCAGCCAACCAGCTGTTCCAGAAGGCCACAAAGTCATCAATGGAGCAGCCATCAAAGTCAACGGGGGGTGGGGGGGAAATCGGGTTTTACATTGTTTTTAACTGAAATTATTATGGTTATTTTAATGTTTTTAATGTTTTACGGCATATAAATTGTATAAATAAAACAAATAAATAAATAAACAAACAGGTATCTCCCCAAGAGCATTCCAGAACCCTTCTGGCTCTCTTAGTCTCCTGGGGCAGACCATCGAAATTGGTCCCGCACCCCTGCAGTCAGGTAGGAGCTAGGATGGAGGTTTGCAGGAGGTAATGGTCCAACCACGACAAGGGTGAACAAGACACACACACCCCAATCATCGGGCCCCACGCCTTAAGGTCAGTGCGGAAAACCAAATCCAGTGTGTGCCCTTGCTCATGTGTTGGGCCCCTCACCACCTGGGATAGGCCCATGATTGCCATGGCGGCCGTGAATTCCTACTCCGTCCCTTACAATCCACCTTGGCATGGATATTGAAGTCCCCCAAGACAATAAGCTTAGGGGACTTCAAGACCAGGTCCGAGACCAGAGCTGCCACAGCAAACAGGGATGCTGCTGTGCAGTCGGGTGCATGGTACACCAGCAGAATCCCCAGCCTGTCCCTGGCTGGACCGTCCAGCCCATCTCTGGCCAAATCAATCACAAGATGCATTCACTCAACGCATAATTAACTTATGGAATTTGTTGCCAGAGGACGTTGTCAAGGCTAGTGGTATAGCTGGGTTTAAAAAAGGACTGGATAAGTTCTTAGAGAGTAGGTCCATTAATGACTATTAACCAAGTAGCTTACAGGATGAACTTCTTACTGGTGGGAGCTGGAAGTGAACAACGGGGAATGGATTGCCCATTGTGACTGTCAGACTCCGGCAGCCGGAGCCTAGGGAGAGAAAGAGGGGAAGGTAGGGAGGCAAGGAAAAGGGGGAAGGAGGCAAAGGGAGTCGCAAGGGAACCTTCTTTAAGGGAACCTCTCAGCTGCTCTCCGCTACTAGGGAGATGAAGTGCTCAACATAAGGGCCAGTGAGGCTGGCCTAAGAAAGCATATGGCTCATCATTGATGTCAAGGGACGGGGAACTAAGGAAAGGGAAACCAGGGACAGGGAGCAAGGAGCCAGAAGCAGGGAGCCCAAGGCAACGACCTGGGGGGCAGAGGCAGGGAACAAGGAACCAGAGCGGGGGCGGGGGGGCAAGGGGACTATAGATAGGGGGTTAAGGAGCAGCAGGGGACCAAGGACAGGGAGCAGGGGACCAGAGGCGGAGAGCGGGAAGCCCGGGACAGGAAGCCCGAAGGCGGCAAACAAGGAAGCAGAGGCAGGGAACGGACCAGAGCGGGGGAACCACAGGGGACTAGAGGCAGGGAGTTGGGGAGCAACAAGGGACCAGAGATAGGGGACGAGGGACCAGAGACAGGGCGCGGGGGTCCTGTGGCAAGGAACTAAGATCCAGAGGCAGGGAGCAGGGGCCAGAGCTGGGAGGGGGCAACAGGGAACCAGAGACTGGGAGCGGGACAACCAGAACTGGAGGGGCCAAAATCCAGGGGGCAGCTAAGGGGCCAGGGAGCCAGCAACATCAGGCTGGGGGTGCAGGGAAATGGCCCTTGTGGGATCAAGGCCAAGGGGAAGAGCAGGAAGGGTGCTGAGAGAGATAAGAGACGACCACAGGACTGGGTCTCTCCTGTCGACAGACAGACAACCACACAAAGGGCAAGGCACACTGCGGGGGTTTCAGGGCATAAGGGAAACAAATCAACATGAAAGCGGGACGGGGCGGGAATAGGGACCAACCAGCGTACACCCAGTGCAGACAAACACAGGGGGAAGGGAGCTGGGCAGGAAATTCCCCAACCCACAAGAAATACAAACAGGACAGGTATCAGCACAAGGAGAGGGGGGAGGGCATCACACACTAAGAACACAGAGGGAACACAACACACTAAGACTTACCGACGCAAACAGAAGAGCAAGCAAGGCACGAGCAAGAAGAGGAGAGCATGGGGCGAGCAACGGTAACAGAGGAATGACCAGAAGCTCCGCACCTGCCACAGCCCTCAGCAGCCCTACATACTGCACAGAGCCAATCAGACTGTGGCAGGTGGGCCCACGCTCTCCACCAGGTGTGCATAGGGTGCCGAGGAGGAGAGAGAGGGAGAATACCAAGAGGAGGAAGGGAGCTGCTCTCTACAGTGATCTGCCAATAGCGCAGGAAGCAGGGAGCGCTCTAGACAAGCCCCAAGGCCGGGGGCTCAAGGCCCAGCCCTGACAGTGACTGTTGGTTCTTCTCCCATGCAATCGATATTGGCCACTGTCGGAGGACAGGATGCTGGGCTTGATGGACCATTGTTCTGACTTAGTATGGCACTTCTTACGCTCTTAAGGTGAAGGCACTCTCTCCCAGACTCAGTCTGCACTGAAAACCTCCGTGCAACCAACCCATCCCTAAAAATGATAGCTACGCCCCACCCCTCCTCTGGACTGAACTGGTGCTGGACAGAGTACCCAGTCGTAATGAGATCCTCCAGAATTGGCCCAGAACGCTTGTCCAACCAGGTCTCTATCACACACACGAGGTTGGCCACCCGCTCTAAGATAGCTTCATGGATGACAGATGATTTGTTGCCGACAGACCTCGTGTTACACAGCACCAGTGACAGACCCGGGTCTTCTCCCCACCCCATCATGACCCCTATTGCCGCTGCCCCCCCTCCCCTGGGGGGACACCACCACACCAGCCTGACTCCCATCCCCCGACAGGCTCTCCACCAGGGTGGCAGGGGAAGGGACTCCCCCACCTCCCTCTCATTCCCAACCCCACTCCTGTTAACCTGCCCCCCCCACCGGGGAGCCCACTCCACCCCCCTCCACCCCAGATGAACCCCAACATGATCCTATAACACATTTTAGTGCCTCTTATCTGGGTGTATTTTGAATTTCATATGTACCACCAAAATGCTGTCGGGTTATAGCAACTCCTGCTTCTTACCAACTAGGGTAGAATTTTAAACTGTGACTTAGAAATCAGTGTCTATAGACCGTGTTGCTGTCCCCTGCATTATCCTGTGTCTCCTCTCCCACTACATCCAGAACTAGAATGGTATGCCCTGCATTCGCAGAAAAGGGTGACTACTAGTTTTCTTGTGAACAATGTTTTTTCCTCCTTTAGTAACTGTACAATGATACACTCGTTACTTAAGCTGCAATCCTAGACACTTGCCCTTGTTTTAAAGCCATTGAAATTAATAGAATTTACTTGGAATTAAGTGTGCTTAGGGTTCTGACCTTAGTCAAGATGATGATGGTTGCAAACTGTGTTTCTGGGCCCTATTTCTCTTGCTAAAAGCATCTTTCCTTTGTAGAGGGCCAGGTTCCCTAAAGTTAACAAGGTTGAAAATGACATCTTGTCATGTAGACGAAAAGAAAAAAAGCGTCGTGAAACCCTGGATTTTGCAAATGCTCATGCTCGAGGTCTACAGATCAGTGTTTGGGAGAACCTGCATGAACGCAGACGGCTCCACCGTATTGTGCAGAAGAAGGTTGAGGCAGAAATGCAGGGGTATATGGCTGGGACTGAGGAGAGGAGAGAGAGGTAACGTAAAACACTTTTTGACAAATAGATCTAATGTTCTAATACCATGCTCATCTCTGTACTTGAAAGGACACTGATAATGTTGTTGGGAATTGAACAAATGTCTGCTCCAGCAACTTAAGCCTTGAATTGTATTCACGTCCAGTTTACTCAACAAACCTCCATTTTTACATGACTTATGAACTGTGGCCACATACAGAAAGACATCGGTATCTTCCATTGTTGTTGAATGTATGAACTTAAGCCCCAAAGCGCAGGCCTCTGCCATTTGACTTAATAAAACTCTGTTATTACTTAATAAATAAAACGTAAATTTGATGAAGCTAAGAGTAACTGGCTCAGTCCCTAAAAAGACATGACACTCATTCTTACTAAACCAGTGCAATTACAGGTGTTTGCATCTGCCCAGCAAAAATGTTTTTAGCATCTCTTTTTACCTGCTTGGATTTCTCTTTCTTTCTCTGTTATGAGGGGTGGGGGGGAAATAAAGTTCATATTTCTGTTTCAGTACTATCATAATGGAAATATTTTTGTTGTGGGGAGGGTTTTTAAAAAATTCTTTAGAACTTCAAAAAGCAAAATTAGTGCTCGATGGGACTTTTAAGAGTGGCTTCCTAAACTCACTCTACTGCAGGTTTAATTAATTCACCTTCCTCATCATCCCAATCAAATCCTGCCCCTTTAATTGCTCTGATCATGGGGAACCATGTTGGGTGGCAGCAGGAGCTCCCAGGAGACTTACCAGGGGGCAGGGAACAAGGAACCAGAGCGGGGGTGGGGGGGCAAGGGGACTATAGATAGGGGGTTAAGGAGCAGCAGGGGACCAAGGACAGGGAGCAGGGGGTGAAGTCATGCTGTGGCAGGGAGGCAACCCAGCAAGTCCACCAGAGTGCTTTACAGATGGGCAAATCCTGCTCCATTCACCCAGTGCTCCTTCCTGACTGGTACGTCCCACCTCCTGCCCCAACACAGTCTGGTTACCTGCCCCTGATAAGCTTTAGAGACCCCAGCAGGTCCTGCTGCCACGCAACACAGCTCTCTAGGGTCTCCCTGGAGATCCACCACTGCCACAAACCTCAGGAGAAGTGGCAGGGTCCTGGAAGAATGGCAGTAGTGTTGTGGGGAGTTCCCAAGGCCCCTAAGGATTGGTGATGACGGAGCTCTAGGGATAGCGGGGCCCAGGACAACTGCCCCTATTGCCCCTGCCTAAGGCTAGCCTGCATCATACACTGTGCTACAGTACAAATTGCCTTAAACGCCAATTGGGCTAAAATGATCTGTAGCCTTAGGCCAATTCCTTTCTTTCTGTTCAGACTTCGGGATCTTCTGGAGGCCGAGGAAAAGAGCTATTTGGCTGAAATGGAGTCCAAGGGAGAAACCGTGCTGGAAAGACAAGCAAAAATGCGCGAGAGAGCAAAACAGCTGAGAGAGAAGAGAGAAGAAGCGCGACGCAAAGTTGTGGCTGAAAAACGAGAGCAGCAGTTCCGGTAATTGCCATCTAATGGGAAGGAGAGGTAGATGGGGGAGGAAGATTTTCAAGATAATGAAATCTAGAGGTCTAAATCTAGACTCTTGTGAAGGCTGCGAAATTGGGATGGAACGCTAAATATCGTACGCTCTGGTCTGGCTGGGTGGCAAAGTTTTCCTGGGCCTTAAATGATTTTTGTAGTTCTCCGCTTTGCCATCTCCAGTTTTTCAACACCCCTTGTACAAATATCAGGCACCCAGAGAGACTGGATGCAGAATTCCAGTCGCGATTTCGCCAGTGACGCACAGAGGCAAATTTCCTTTCCTGCATCCCTTGCATTCAGTGATCCCGTTAGCTCTTTTTCCCCGGGCATCTCACTGAGCTTGATGTGCAATTATTTTTTCACTCTTTATGCAATCCCCCGTTTGGCCTGTAGTCTTCATTCTCGGATGCATTCAGCTGTATTGAATGGCTTAATGAGTTTGGGAACTGAATGAAAAATATCTGGGTGAAATTAAACATGGAAAAGAGAGGGGTGAGGTTTGCAGTAAGAGGAAAATCCCCCTTGCTAATGATGAGCACAGCAGCAGGCCACATTGTATAGCTGCATAGATCTTAAGATTGGAAGGGACCGTTGAGATCATGTAAACTGAGTTTCTGTATACTGCAACGCGTTGACTTTCCACCAGTGATTGCTACAGTAGAGACTAATAAATCTGAAGCTTGCAACTCCAGACACTTCAGAATTCAATTCATGTATCCATGCCCCTGCTGCCCTCACCATGACTAGAATGGGGTGTGGGAAAGGAATGCCTGGACTTGTGGGGTCCATTGGCCAACATGGGACCATACCCCAATATTTAAACTTTGGACGTTGCTCTTTGAAACTGGGCAAAAGTACTAAGGAATTGAAATTTTCCAGAGTATGTAGCATTGTACTTGGTTTCATGGTCCAGAACATTAGTGGACAGTGTTCATTGATGGCTGGCTAGCTTGCCATTCATGGCTTGTTCATTAATGGCTCACTTGCCACTGGCTCACTCTCCCCCTCTTATATCCAGCCACGTCCCCTGCACCAGAAGATCTTGCCTATAAATAAATTAATCCAGTATCTTTCTAAAACGTTTGCACACTGAAAGCTGTCAGTCCTATCTGCCACACTGGGCCATAGTTATTTGTAAAAATAAATTTTTACTTTCTAGCATTCTTAAGAAAGACCCTTTTTACACGGACGGAGATGGGTGGGGGAATGGGTGTTTGGCCACGGTGGGTGGAGGAGAGTGTGTGTCGGTTCACATGGACACACACCCATCTCCACCCACCTACACCCACAGAACCTCCTCCAGTTTTCCGGTGGGCTCCTTGGATGGAGGTGGGTGGAGGTGGGTGTTGCGCAGGAGCGCGCATGCACCCCACCCAGCCAGTTCACATGGGTGAACACCGAGCGGACACCCACCCACTGCCGGCTGTTTACACTACACGGACGTCCCCTCCCCCCCCCAACACCCGCCCAAACATCGAGCAGGGAGAGGGAGGCATCTGTGTTAAAAATGGCCTAAATCCTTGGCCCCTCTTAAAATGTGTGTGTCATTTTGTCTTCCCTTGGATGGCGTCCCTTTCTTCTTCTATTGAAGATACTATACAAGTTATAACCTATTGCTTCAGCCAAAGGAAACTTTCCTTCTTGAGCCTGCTAAAGTTAAAATTAGGTTTTTGCAGTTTGCACACACAAAAAAAGCATATTGTGACCTTTTTTCTGTGATAACAGAAGGCAGAAGAAGAAGGCATCTTCTAGAGAAGGCCCAAGCAATTCTGTCTCTGATCCATAAAAAAGATAAACGTTGGGGAGGGAGTAAGTTTGGCTTCTGTCTTTGGGAAATGACTATGTACAGTCTGAAATGTTAATGTTAAGAAGCTTAGGGCAGCAAAGTGAGGAAGTAAAACAGCCATCTGGGGGAGCAGATGTTTATAGGTTGCTGTAAAAGCTGCTTTGGAGGAATTATTTTGATGAAATAAAGCATTTATAGAGTTATCTTATATTAAAATTCCAACCAAGGCAAACTTCTGTTTTAACTCCTCTTTTTCCTGGAGAGCTTGACAATTATTGTAGAGAATGACTAGTTTTTGAATCCCTTTGTTCTTGGTGGACTTTGAACCCCTTCTCTTGAGGGAATATAATTTGTCAAGTTAAGGCCTTTCGAACAATGGAAATCGCTTGCATCCTTGGAAATGCAGTAGAAAATGTTTATTAATAAGTGCCCCAAACTCTAAGTATATAATATAGTCTGGGGATCATCAGCTTCTCTATGCACGGTGCCAAAATGCCAGTATGACTAGATTCTGCAGATCAGTGCTTTTTTTTGTAAAATAATAATAATAATTATTATTATTAATATATTGCCAGGGCCCTGTCCTGATCCAGGAGCCATGCCAAGGATTTATTTAAGAGTGCTAACCTGTCTCTCTACAGCGGAGTATAAAACAGGAGTTTTTGTGATTTAATCTTTGTGATGGGTAGGACAGAAGGAAAGTCACAAGCGAAGGCCAAGTAAACCATCTGGAATTTTTCTAGCTTACGTTTCCAACCCCAGAATGGCCAATATCAGCCTTTCCCTGGTCTTTCACATTTTAAGGTGAACACTCCTACTTGGGAACATTTCCCAGTGTTCAGCCCTTTGAACTTAATTGCCAGGACTGAACCCTGGCAAACCCCCTTTTCCGCCCCCAAAATAAGCCCTGCTGAAGATCTAGACACAGCAACGTGTATTTATCTATGCACAGCAAAAATACTGAGAGGCAAAACATTCCTTAATCTGCACCTGTCATTTTCAAAACATGGAAGCGTGATCCCAGTGGCTAAAGCAAGGGACTGAAAGTCGTATCTCTGAAGAGAGTGCAGTGCTCACACGCTAGCAGAGTGGCAGCTCTTGGGCAGAAATGGGAACATTAGATTGAGGGGTCCTTTTTTTCAGTACTGTTTATTATTTTGAATCAGTTGCAGATTGCCAAACCCTAGTATAGTGGAAAACCTGATATAATGAGCTTTTTGAACTAGGGGTGGGAATTCCGGTTCTCCCAAGAACCAATATTGCCGGTATTTGGTTGTATCGGCTTAATCCAATAAATCCGATATTTACCTGTACCAGCATGCCGTATTTTTAACATTGGCCACGGTACCGGATTTTTTTACATTGCGGCCATTGAAGTCAATAGCCGCAATGTTAAAAAATCCGGTGCCGCAGCCAATGTTAAAAATCCGGTATGCCAGTACAGGTAAATCCGGTACCAGGGATATCCAATGCTTTTACATCCGGTAACTGGTATTCTCCCCGGTGTCGCACCCCTTTTTCTCTATTGTCCCATGGAGCGTTTGTTAGACCGAAGTTAGTCTGTACTGATTTTATGAAAAATGAATGGTTACTGTACCAAGCACTCAAATGTTGGCCATCATGGAAGGTGTTGTTTCTGAAAACGTACATATATACATAATGCCAGTTTAACACATATACCAATATCTCAGTGACCAATAATACTCAGAAGCTTTGTATAATGGCAGAATACACATCTGGAACAATCTTCTTTTCATGTTTATGCAGATTATGGGTTCAGTCCTGTCTTCATTTAAATCGGTGGCAAAATTCCTGTTGACTTTAATGGTAGAATATTGCTCACTATACGTTGAGTACCGTACACCGCAAACAGCCACATTTGTAATTTCCAAAAGCTTGTTTGTAAAGTAACTGCCTGCATTTTGTTCCAGTTAAGTTTAGACCGATAGCAGATGTTGGTTAATAGAGCTTCACTTATGGCAAATGGAGTCGTTAAATATTCACGTGCTTTCCTCTAAATTGTATTCAAGTGATATAAAAATGCAACTTTTTCATTTTTATATCACTTGAATACAGTGAGCAAATAAAAGCTTAGACTTTGAATAGCATTGATCCATGGGTTGGTAAGGGAGAGTGTTTAATTGTATGTTTTTGTTAAGTAAAAAAAGGATTCTTTCAAACGTCTGTTTTTCCCCCCCAAATGTCCTTAATTTTGGTAGTGTGTAAACCACTTAGTACAACATGGCTTCCAGCACTGTTAACCCATGTCTGAGCTTAGTTCATCTGAGATGCTACCAAATTAGAAACCAGCAATTCAAAGTATGTAGACCTGAGTATTAAATGTACGTTCAAATGTACAGATAGTGGTTCTCCATTTTAAGAAGGAATAAAGTCCTATCACGTGAGCAGGCAGAGAGGGAGTATGCGTCCATGTTGGACGCTCCCAGTCTCAAATCATTAACTGTGCTCCTTGCTCCATCACAAGTCATCTCAAGCTGTTTGGGCCTTTTTTGTCTTCACATCCGCATACAGAGGAACATGTGAGGAGATTCGTAAGCAGTGGAGTAAAAACCACCTCCTGGAGGTGTGTGCAGATCGACTAGCCCAGCTGGCCCTGAAGGAGGAGCTAACAAAGCAAGAGAAGGAGGAGGAAGCAATGTTTGCCGAGCTGTGGGAAGAGGACAGGTTGGCCAAAGAAAGATGGGCAACCATGGAAGCCCAGAAAAGAGCTGAAGCGAATTCCGATATGGTTCATGTGCTTAACACCCAAAGAGCAGTGCTGGATGCTCAAAAGGAGGAGGCAAACCGACTAAAAGAAGAAGAAGCTCGATTGCTGGTAACTTCCAATAGAGGGTTATGTGAAAGGTTTTCATTTAAATTACTCAGCACCTTCTTGTTAATAATTTCTATTGCACTTTCAGTGTTCAAAGTACTTTACGTTTCTTACCTCATTCACCCTCGCAACAGTCCTGTGAGGTAGATCGTTATTATTCCCATTTTACAGATTGAAAACTGGAGCTGAAAGAGAGTGACTTGCCCAAAGTCACCCAATGAGTTCATTGTTCACCTTGAATGAATTTTATTTACGGCCATAGGCCAAATCCTATTGTTCACCTTGCATATATCTCCTTACAACATTAAAAATACAATCAAACATAACTTAAAATCCATACGAAATCTGTTTTAAAAACAATCTTTAAAAGGGAAAGGGAAAAGAGGAGGAAAAATACACAAAGGGGAACCAGCAGTGGATCTTCTACAAGCAACTAGAGAATAAAAAAGTATTCAGGTGTTTTTGAAGGTGGGAGGAACAAAAGAAGGTCTGAAGGGAGCCAGTTCCACCCTGAGGGGGTCCGCCACAGCAAAGGTCCGATCACCCGCTGACTCAAGGCGTGATGGCAGGATCAAACAGTGGGGTGGTTTCTGAGTGCAGTTGATTGGCGCAAGGCTCCAGGACCAGGTCTTGACTATAGCCAGAGCCTTTAGCGTTCAGGACCAGGTCTTGACTATAGCCAGAGCCTTTAGCATTCAGGACCTTAAAAACCAGTATCTGAACCATTTCTATAAAATAATTCAAAGAGGTCCCCAGATGCTTTGCATGACCCCATTTTGAGACTTCAGTACACTCCCGGGACCCCAAACAGCAAAGGATATCCATCTTAAATGGCCCCACGTGGGCTTTCAACCCGTCATTGTGGTCACTCTGCCCAAGCCTTTTGTCAGAGATGCATTAAGCACCTTGTCGTTTATGGCAAGAGAGGGAGGACCTAAAATCTGTAATGTACCAACACTGGAGGCTTCATAGGGTATAGAAATCAAAAGCCTAGGGAGCCTTGCAGAGGAAAAGGTATAAACAGGTGAGAGATCTAGAATTCTTTTTTAAAATAAGCTTTTCTGGCTTTAAGGAACCCCAAACAATCCTTTGAAATGTCTCCACTTGCCATGTACAAACTGAGATTTATTTATTTTTTTGCCACTGTGCTGTAATGGGTGAGACCGTGGCCCCTTTTAAGGAGTATTGGCTGGTGCCTTGGCACCCCTCTCTACCTGTGCCTTAGGTTCCAATGCAGGCCCTGCAACATGTATTTTTCATAAGTGCCCTCTAAAAATTGCATATCTGGCCACCCTAGAGCCAGGCCAGCTCTGTACCACACACCTTCATACTATGTGTATGCTTGCATCCGCTGAGGAGCTGACCCTCTGTGTCTAATGTGTTCTCTCCTTGGCACTGTAAATATCTGTACCATGGGGATCAGTTTAACACTGGAGAAATGAAATTCTATGGATTATGTTCATTTAAAGTATGTGAGTTGGTGCTAATATGTCCCAAACAGTACGCAGGGCTGGGGACCACTTTGAAAATTAGTACAAGCTCGGAGGGCCACACAGGCCCATTTGTAGTACCTTGGACGATTACCTTCATCTCGCAATCAGTCCAGCTTCTGTCTGAGTCACGCAAGGCCCAGAGACAAATGCATAACCCTCTCCTTCCACCCGAGGGCTACACAGGAGTTGTGGGGTGAGAGCTCTTAAGGGGTGTGCTCTGGGTGGGGGAAGGAAGAGGAAGGTCTAGACTTGCGAGATCGCCTCACTCCCCGGGTTCTGGACCGGCCCCCGCGGTCATCCGGGGGTACCTTGTTGGAGGTCCCTCGGATCTCCCGGGGGGCCACGCAGGATAGGGCGTTCTCGGTGGCCGTGGCACACCTCTGGAATTTCCTCCCGGAGGGGACCCGTCTGGCCCCGGCCCTCCCGACCTTTCACAAGAATTGTAAGACCTGGCTGTTCCGTCAGGCATTTGGCGAAGGAGAGGCGTGATACGTTGGATGGGGATGGGGTTTGGAGGAGGATGGTGTGGGGGGTTTTCTGCATTTTCTTTATTATAGTTATTTATTGGGGGTTATATTTTAACTGTCTTACTGTATTTTTATTGTATTTTATATTCACTGTTGTTGTTAGCCGCCCCGGACTGCCTGTGGCAGGAGGGGCAGGATACAAAATTTTGAAATAAATAAATAAATAATGGATCTGGGCCATCCCCTTATCCCTCGGCTCATCTCCCCTCCCTTCCCCCCGAGCTCACTCTTTCAGTGCTTGAGGGTAGGACTGGCTCGACTGGCCAGTTCCAGCAACTGGAGAAGGGACAGAACAACCAGCCAATGAGCTGCGGTTTCCCCACTCCAGGCTTAAGCCACATTCATTCATTCCCCGTTTCTTGGGCAGGCTGGCAGCTGAAACAATCACAGCGTTAGGGGCAGAGTGGGGTATAAGTTTAAAACAAATAAAGTTAGCAGACCCTTATAGGCTACTCCACTCGCGAAGCATCGGGCAGAGCACCATGTGCTCCAGCCTGGCCCTTAGAGGTCTCCTTGGTTGCTTGCATCTTTTAAGTGTTTGTCACACACAGTGAGGGCCAAGGTTCTGACCTACTTGCTTTAAAAATGAATGCTTTTGTACGGTTTCATAATATCGACTTCTGTTTTTGTGGAGTATTTAGAAACAGCCGACATCAGCTGAGCCTCAGATTGCCAGTGGTTAGCAAGTACCTGTTGTTTAGTATGTGCTACTTGCATCTCAGGGCCTTGAAGTACAGGCCTGCAGCCCAACTGCTTCCATTGGGCCTAGCAGGACTGTCTCAGCCTTTAAGGCTCCGTCCCATGAAGTACCATGGCATCGTTCTGTGGGGCGCTTGGCCACATTGGAAAGGGCCAGGAGAATATCTTATCCCTGACCCTTTCAGACATGGACTGAGTCATGGTGCTCCGTGAGGGGAAGGTTTGTACCCTGTTGCATCATGCAGGACAGACCTGCCACCTTCAGTCGTTTTTTTCCTGATACTTCCATTTTGGCCTATGGGAGTGTCAGGTAAAAAACCCCACCACAGTTGGCAACACTAGACGGACCCGTTGCCGTTGGGCTTGAATCTGGCCAAATGGGGTTCTCCCTTGAAGGCCCAGCCAGGTTTGTTGTGCTGGATGGACAAAGTAATAGACGGGCCCTGCTCCAAAACAAGGCTCTAAGCCGAGAGTGTCCATCTTTTCCTGGGGTGTGAGCCTCTTAAAAATTTCAGAGTAAGGCAGGAGCTACAACAGTAAGTTTCATTGTCAGGCCTTTCCCCTATGTAGCCATAATTCTAGAGGTAATAGAAGGACACAGGAACAGTAGATTTATGTAATTTTAGACCTCATTGTACTACAAAAATACAACCAAACTATTGTGGTATTCACCACAGGATGATGCTACTGCTGCTTCTGTCAAAACAAATAGTTCTTTTGAGCAGCTTTTAGGTGAACTCTGACTTAGTAAATTCTCAGCCAGCTTTTTGTAGCCCAGGGCACAACGTCTCGGTGCTTTTCGCCTGTAGACCTAGCTGTTCCACTGGGCCTTTGGCGAGGGTGATGGGTGAGGGTGGGTCTTTATTTATTTTTAGGGCAGGGTCTTTATTTTTCTAAATGTTTATGTTTTTGGCATCCCCCCTCTTTCCCCTCTTGCTTTGGGGGATGCTTCTCCCCTCTTTTCCTTTTTCCCTTTTTATTTTGTTTTTTATCAGTAAATATGATAGTAAGGAAAAAGGAAGATTACTTTGGGCAACAGTGGAGGGTACTACAGGAGGCAATTAATAGCAAGGATACCCGGGCATTTTGGAGGTTGGCAAATAATGCAGGGAATCAGGATTATTTTTCGAAGGAGGTTAAAATCGACCCCTCAGGTTGGGCTGAACATTTTGCCAACCTATTTAAGGAGTATGAGTGGGAACATGGGACGAGGCTCCTGTTGGATAGTGATTTGCCATTTTGGGAGCCAGTGGACCCTCTGGAAGTGGGGGAAGCTATAGCTAATTTTAAAAAGTGTAAAGCTGTAGGCCTGGATTATATTCCAGGAGAAGTTTTTAAACTATGTTTTCATTAATTAACAATGCCGCCTGTTTTCATTACTTAACAATGCCGCTGTAATACCGGAGATCTGGAAATCTAGCATTGTGGTCCCAGTATTTAAGAAGGGGGACAGGGCAATCCCCAATAACTATAGACCAATTAGCTTGTTATGTATTATTGCTAAGATTTATGTTAGGTTGTTACTTAACAGGCTTCAAACTTGGTGTGAGGAAGAGGGTATCTTGGCTGAAGAGCAAGCGGATTTTAGGCGCAACTGCTCTACCATAGGCCATGTGTTTGTTCTTCACCATATATTTAACAAATATCAACGGCGAAAACGGAAATTATATGTGGCATTAGTCGTTGGCCTTTGATACGGTCTGCAGATCCAAATTATGGCTGGAGCTTGCCCGTCTCAATATAGATAAGCGACTGCTAGTATTGATTAAGTCCCTGTACTCGGGAACCTACTTGAGGGTGAGAATGCCTCCGAATGGGGTGCTGTCAGAGCAGGTGCAGACTCATCGTGGGGTCGGCCAGGGTTGTCTGCTGGCCCCGACACTATTTAATATTTATGTGAACTCTCTTATACTGGATCACAAGGATCCAGGGAGACACCATCCTTCCCGAATTGGATGTAAAAGGCTGCACATGTTAATGTATGCTGATGACACCGTTTTGATGTCTCTTAGTAAATGTGGTTTGAGTACATCCTTGAGTGATTTTGGGGAGAGATGCTCGGATAAATATCTTGTTATAAATTACGAGAAAACCAAAACCTTGATTGTGGCAAAACGCTACAGGAAATGCAGTTGGATATTGCAGGGTCATAGTCTGGACCAGGTTAGATCGTATAAATATCTGAGCGTTATTTTCGCGGACAATGGTTCCTGGGGGGGGCTCATACGTTGGCAATTAAGGCAAAGGCGCAGATTGAATCCTGGGCTATTCAGCTTTATGGACAGCGGTGTATCAGGGCGGCACAAAAGATTTTGGAAGCTAAGGTATTGGCAAGGATGCTGCATGGGGTGCAGATTTGGGGCCATGACCATCAGGCACTAAAAAGGTTGTTACCTGTAATGAATCAGTTCTGGAAACGAGTTTTGAGGCTTCCTCCATCTCCAAATTCTGCTATTATGACCCTGGAACTGGGGAGTTTGTCCTTGAGCGCAGTTGTAGAGATACGTATAATGAAATTCTGGCTAAAGCTAAGGGATGTTGCAGATACTTCCCTAGTATCATTAGCTCTGCGGGAAAAACAATATGATTTAGAGTGCGGAACGGATGCCTGGTGGGCTGAAGGGCGGCTTGCTGCTTTAGGGTTTTCGGCTCCCTTTTTCCAGGGCTATACGAGCACTCAAGCAATTAGTTATAAAACAACGTGTTTGTGATACTGACCGCCGGAAATTGAGAGCTGCTGCGGCAGATGCCAGTATCTCCCCCTTTTACAAATATTTGATACTGTCGGGGGGGGGGGGGGTATATTCATTCTATTTCTGACCCAAAATTGAGAGGTGCATTTATAAGCCTAAAATGCCAATCTATGCGCACAGCAGTCTTGCTGGGGAGATACCAGTGTATCCCATATGCCGAGCATTGTTACCCCTGGGGGGGGGGGGGACACTATTTGATTGACTGTCCCTTTATATGAGGTACCCCGTAATCATCTGTGAGCAGCACTAGGGTGGTGTGCCCAAAAATACAGCAGCTGATATTCTTGCTGGGTGATACGGATCCTTTGAGAACCAAATCAGTGGCTATTTTTGCTTTAAGAATTGAGAATATACGAAGGAAGCTTATCCCAGTCCCAGGATTTGAAGAATGTGGTGGGGATGGGATGCTGTCGGGCATTTTGCCATCAAATTAAGTATGGTATTGAGTTATGCATGAATAGTTTGCTGGTGGGATTGACGTATGCGGGAATTGCTCCTCTTCTCACTTGATTCATGTTGTTTCATGATGTGTTTTGCAATTTTGATGTGGGGTCCGTTTGATACTGACCTTTTTGATATGTTTCGGTATTGATTTTCATTGTGTTTGTTTTGATATGTGATTTTGGGGTACTTACTTTTTTTGTTTTTTATGGTTTTATATTATTCTATGTGTTTGTAAGATTGTAAGTCACCCCGACCTGCCTTGGCAGGAGGGGTGGGATATTAAACGTTTTAAATTAAATTAAGGGTCTCATCCCTGCTCCCTCTTCTTGCATATGCAGCCGCTGACCTCAACTTGGTGATTCTCTAGTGGCTTTGGTCCTTTGAAGAGTGGCTTTGTTCACACACAGAGGCACTAGTGCATTAACACGATGCAAAACTCTCTGTGCCTTAACTACATATTTAGTCTGTTGGTGACCACCTAGGGGTTCCCAAGGTTGGCCATCTTGGGGTAATTTCAGACGTGACGGACCGTTCGGCCCGCCACGCTGAACCACAGACAGGAATCAGGCCGTCTGTCCTTTAGACGTGCCGGCCTGATTCCTATAGGGGATCGGGGAGGGACGGGGCTGCGTGGTGCGACGTGCGGCCACACAGCCCCACTCCCCCGGCCGCCCACCCTCCAGGAGACAGGCAGGCGCAGCGGCCAATGCGGCCGCTGCTCCCAATCCCATCCCCACGATCCAGGCCGGCAGAAGGTAACAGACGTTACCTTCGTTCGATCCCGGATCGTGGCCAATCCAACCACAGTTGGGGCCCGATCCCACCACAATTCTGGACCTCCGGACAGCCAGAGGTCCAGAATCGTGGTCAATTTGTTTCCCGCCAGGAGTTCACTGTGGCTAACATCTGGCGGAGAGCAAATAGACATTACAGGACAAACGGCCACCACAGGGGATTCACTGTGGTTGACCATGGTCTTGTAACATTTGAAACTACCCTTGTCCCAACATTTCTCATGGAAGACATAAATAGAAAATTCAAACTGGTGTCCACTTTTATTGCACTTCCAGCTCTTCAAGACCATTGCCATGATCCACCAACCATTTACTCGATAGTAGTCCTGGGACTAATTCAGAGTAAGTGGCGATTGGATCATAGCCAAGTGGTGCGCTCTTCCACCATTTAAAGCCAAAGAAACTGAGCCGTTGACATCAGTGATGCAGGATTGTGCCCTTGAAAACACTCTTCTGTCAGATAAAAGCTTAGTAAAATTGCTAGTCTTTGCCTAGGCTAACTTTTGGCTGTGTTGGGATAGGAGGAAGATCAGTGATGGCTTAACCTCTGGGGGAAAAAAGGCATTATCCAAATCATCTACAAAGACGGTTTTCCTTGTTGAAAATGTGACATAATCCCCTTCTGGTGAAAGGTGGATGAGGTGGATGGCAGCATTTTCAGACAGTTTCTGGTGCTTCTATTGGAGAGGCAATTTGGATTAAGGACAAGTAATTGATAACTAAGCATGTTTCTTGGTTTTGTTGGTCTGGTCTGCCAGAAGGCTTTAAAAATGTGGCACCTCTTTTAGCCTGATGTCCTGTGGAAAGAAGGCTAATGCAATCACCCACTATGTGTTTGGGTTCTTATTAATTTAGACATTTGTGGATTGTGGGCTTTGGATCTCGCAGGCCAATTCTAATTAAATTTGGCAGAGGGGCCGAAGGCCCAGCAGAACAGGGCCCTAAAACTTTGCAAAAGGAGACAAAATGTGGCCTTTTGTACATTAACTTTGTGGGCTGTTCCCGTTTAGGGAACCAGGCTTCCTTAGTTTGGGTGCTTGTTACAGAGAATGACTTGTCTGTAGTTTTGTTTTAGAATCACAGAGATGTAGGGTAGAAAGGGAACTCAAGGAGGCATCTAGTCCAACCCCCTGCTCCAAGGCAGGATACCCTCTGCCTAGAGCAGGGGTGCAGACCCTTTTTCTTCTCAGGGGCCACTTTCACAATTAGTACAAGCTCTGAGGGCCTCCTAGATGTTCGGGGCAAAAGTGTGGAAGTGGTGCACACAAGAAAAGAGGGATCCAGATCATGGATCTGTGCCATGGGTCTGCCCCCTATCCTTGTGTGCATGCCACATAAAACCCTGTTGCAGACCACATATGACCCCTGGGCCTGAGGGTCTCCACTCCTGGCCTATACCATTACAGACAAATGCTTGTCCGGATGGTTTTTCAAAACATCCAAGGAAGGAGATTCCACAATCTTACTGCCTAATGCTTCTTAAAAGTTAGTAAACCTTTCCTAAATATTCAAACTGAAATCTGCCGTGCTCCAGTTTAAGCCTATTTCCTCTTGTTCTGCTGTCTGACAGTGGAAAGAGAAACTTTTTGTAGCATTCTTTTAGATATTTGAAAATGGCTATCAAGTGGCCCCTTGGCCTCATTTCCCCTAGGCTAAACATTTTTTGGGCGATTTCTGAAATATTGAGCTCTGCATCCTCCACATGATTAGCACCAAAGCACCGCGGCTTTGTTTTCACACATGACGTAAGCTGAGCGTCGTTTACCTCTCGCAGAGGCAAGTGGGGCAGATTAATACGCACTCATGCGCGTTGGAAAGTGCCCCCAGTTCCATCGGCCTTTCTTCATACAGCTTGGCATTTTAGCCCCTTTATCTTCTTGGCTGCTGCTCTCTGGATCTTCTCCAATTTGTCAGCATCCTTCTTGAAATGCAGCACTTGAAACGGAACGCTTCTCTTTACTCAAGTGCATCCCAGACATTGGGTGTTTTCAGACGTGACGGGGCCAGTTGGCCCCGTCATGAAATCAATCTATTGATACCCCGCCGGGATGACCCCGTCATGCCGTACCAGACGTGCTGGGGGATCCCGGCGGGGAATCGGAGAGGGGGCAGGGCTGCACGGCGCAACGTGCGGCTGCATGACCCCGCCCCCTCCACGCTACCCGCCACCCACCCTCTGGGGAGACGGGCGGGCGGCGGGGCCAATGCCGCCGCAGCGTCTGCCTGAATTCGCCACGGCCCGGACTCCCGCCGGTGAGTCCGGGCCGTGGCGACCGACCAGACGTTACTTTTCTTTAATCCCCACCGGGATTCATTTTCACCACGCTTCCCAGGGAATTGATGTGGCTAGCCCGGGAAGCGTGGTTGAAAATAACCCCATGTGCGGATTGACCGTGGCGAACATCTGGCGGCCGCCAAACAGACGTGCAAGTCACAGTGACCACAGGTGGGTATTCACTGTGGTTCACTGTGATCTCGTAACGTCTGAAAATACCCATTGTTACCAAGAATTGCCTCTCTTTTATCACACTGTTTTCTCCATTTCCTGAGACGCACAAGCTGACTTGGTACACTATCCCTTAAAGTCTACAGATGATCTCCGCTCCTTGTTGCAGTAGAAATGGATTATTCATGGGGAAAGGACAGCTTAAACTTTTCTGTCTCGAGCCCAGTCCATAGCTCGCCGTTGCGATGGCTGTGCTAGGAGATGCTTGTCGAGTGCTGTTTGGCAGAAGGTGGCTCGTGGGAATGTTGCCGAGTTGTGATGTGCAGAAATAGGCTCCACTTGTGTTGCGAAGTCCCCAGCCAGCCCCATTCTCAGTGTCTGGAAGACAGGCAGCATTGTGCACTCAATGCCACAGCAAGACGTTGGTTATGAACACGGAAACAAATAGCCTGATAGTTACTGTTCAGTAGGGGCGGGAAACCGGTAAAATCCGGTATCCGATAATGCCGGTACCAGGCGTACCGGCATTATCGGATTCGACCCGGTAATCCGGTCCAGGGTACCGGATTCCGGGTACCGGATTTTTTACATTGCAGCCATTTAAAAATGGCTGCAATGTAAAACTTAAAGCCCCAAGTTAAAAAAAAAAACAAAAAACCTCCCCGAGTCCAGGCTGCGCGGGTGGAAGGGGGGACACCCCCCACCCACCCTGCCCAGCCTGGATTTTTGTTTAAAAACAGACTGAGAGGCGAGCCCACCCCCCAGCACCAGCGGCCGCGGCGTCCCCGCAGCCGCCGGTAAGTATGACCCGATCCCTGGGGGGGGGGTTTAACACCCCCCCAACCCCCCAGGGATCACCCCTACTAAAGTTCAGTGCGCTTACCTTGCGGAGCTCCGGCGGCGGCGGCGGGCGGTCCGGCGGCCTCAGCGCCGGCTGTGGCTGCCGGCGTCAGAGACGCTCTAGGCCTTCCGGGGAAACCCGGAAGTTCCCCGGAAGGCCTAGAGCGTCTCTGACGCCGGCAGCCACAGCCGGCGCTGAGGCCGCCGGACCGCCCGCCGCCGCCGCAGCTCCGCAAGGTAAGCGCAAGCTAAGCTATGCACTTTAGTAGGGGTGATCCCTGGGGGGTGGGGGGGTGTTAAACACCCCCCCCCCGGGATCGGGTCATACTTACCGGCGGCTGCGGGGACGCCGCGGCCGCTGGTGCTGGGGGGTGGGCTCGCCTCTGAGTCTTTTTTTAAACAAAAATCCAGGCTGGGCAGGGTGGGTGGGGGGTGTCCCCCCTTCCACCCGCGCAGCCTGGGAGGGGGAGGGGGAAGGAATTCATTTATTTCATTGAGTTCAATGGGGACACAGCGCCCCATTGAACTCAATGAAATAAATCCGGTACCGGTATACCGGATTTAATCCGGGAATCCGGTTTTTGCAGAACCGGTAAATCCGGTAGCCGGTAATGGGCCCGGGGTCCCACCTCTACTGTTCAGAAAGCTTGGGGAGGGAGAAGTAATCTTGTCTCTTGGCATTTCCATCAGACCTTGTGTAGCAGGGTGATCTTCGAGACTCCAGCTGTACCTGCTTCAGGAGCCTGCTTGCCCTACTGGTTGTCACTGTGTGAAGCCCAGGTGGAAAGGCGTGAAGTACTGTGTGTGAGTCAGGTGATCTGCGAGGCCTGAGCATTTAAAGTTGGGCTGGAATGCTAGATGGGGCCACCGGAGAAGCTAGGAGGGAAGAAGTGGTGAGGAACTGCCACCAGGATCGTGGGAACAAAGGATTTGAAGTCTTTATTTGCATTTAAGAGGCATGAGTTGGCTTGTGGTTTTTATAAGTGGTGAATCCACTCTGAGGCTTAAGCCTTGCAGTAAACATGGGGAATCAAGAAATCTACAAAATAAAGCAAGAGTGACTAATAGAGAACTGTGAGTCTGGCACCTTGTTTGGAGGAAACTGAGGCACAGCCCCTACAAGGGGACAAGCTGGGGGCAAGCCTGTCACCCTTCTGAATCCCTTCCTCGTCTTACCCAGACGTAGATGTCTCCTAATACGTTCTGTATGTGCCCACACCTTAATTAGTCTGTTCTGAGCTGCCACCCTTGCCCCATTATAGATATCCTATAGCTAGGAAAGAACCAGAGTCTGTAGCATCTGAGCCTGCTCACACCTGAATCCCTGATTGGCTACTGCAAACTCAATTGCTGATTGGCCAAAAGATAGTATATATACAGACCTGCGGCCTCACCAGGAACTGTCTGTAAGTGCAGCAGGCCCAACCACCTGACCTGTCTGCCCTGGCCTTGCTTCTGTCCCCTTCCAGCTCTGGTGTTCAGCCCTTACACCTTTAGCTCTGTAAGGTTTCCTGGTTTCCGACTTGGTGCTGGTTTTCTGACTCCTGAAAACAAGGTGGGGTGGTTCTTCTCTCCGAGGCTGCTTTCATCAGCAAGAGAGTGGTCTGTGCAGTTTTCAGCTGCGAGTAACGGTGCCATTCGAATGTGGGGGGTTTTCTGTGACCAAGTCCTTAGCAAGACAGCCCCCATGCAGCAGGATTGCCTTGAATGGGTTTGACAGCAGCAAAAATAGGGTTACCATATAGGCAGATTTTTTGGAGACACTAGAAAATACAGGTTGCAGGGCTGCATTGTCCTCTATCCAGTTCTTGGATCGCCCTCTCAAGCATTCGAGAGGGAAGGAAGCAGAAATGAGGGCATACACAGAAGGATAGGGGGTTGGATCACTGGCACAGATCCATGATCTGGACTCTTCCCGTCCACCCCCCATTCTGAGCACCCCCCTTAAGCACTTCCACCCTCAAATTCCTGTCTGGCCCGTAGAGCTTGCTATGCACTAAATTCAAAGTGGCCTGTGGGACAGAAGAAGGTTCCCCACGCGTTTTAGAAAGAGAGCTAACTTTGACTCCTGGCAATAACCAGGCCGCTATCTGCTCTGGCAAGCAGTCCCACTTAGTTGCCCCTTGCTTCGAGGAATTGGGTGTCTAACTTTATCTACCAGCCATTCAGCGTTGTGCCAGTTGGAAGAGCCCCGTAGATGGCTAATATCAGATTGCCAATGGGTTCGTTTTTCCTACAGAATGTAACCTCTCGAGTCTGTCTTGTGCTTTGTAAGCACCAGGTACATCGTTGGCGCTATATAAATGCTTATAATAATAATAATAATGAATGTATGTCTATAACTGGCATTTTCACATGCAGAATTGGCAACTGTGTGTGCAAACAGGTAGGTACATGTAGGGGTGCAATTCTGCATTGTGCGAGGTGTATGCCAATCTCCAAGAAACTGTAAGGTCCCATCTGAGGCGGGTCCGTTGCGGGCTGCAAGAGAGACGGAACCGCCGGGGGAGAAGCCTCCGGCATGGCGGCAGGAGGGGAAGCCCCGGGGAGAAGGGCAAGGCAGAGCGGTGGCATGCCGCAAGCATAGGGGACTCCCTGACAGAGCAGCGGCGTAAGGAGGCGGGGCACTCAGGCACTCAAGGGGCAGAGCTAGGAGCATAAAAACAGGAATCAGTCATCCCAGCAGCGCCGGAGATCAGCGCAGCTGTGAGACTGGCCCCTTGTGAGAAACTTGTGGATTGACTTTAGTGGTGTTTGTGCGGAGTGCGAGGAGCGTGAAAACTGAGCAGTGCTTGAGGTGGGTGCGAGGAGAGAGTAAGTAGTGAATGCGTGGATGTTTTTTGTTTGTGAGTGGTGTGTGAGTGGATTATAGTGAGAGTGAGTGAGGACTGAGGCGAGTTGCAGCACTTTGCCCTTCTTTCCTTCCCTTTACCCAGGTCCCATTTTCCTAGGGTGAAAGGTCCCTACCTCCCTCTTCCTAACTCCCCTGGTTCTTGACTTCCCTGTCTCCCTCTCTGCCATAATCACCCCCTGTCGTTCTCCCCCAATAACACTTCTAGTTAACGTGTGTGGTGATAGGCAGCAGGTGGTGGTGGTGGAATACGTGCGTTGGGTGCGCGAGTGGGGGCTGAGCTCTGGGCCGTGTCGTCTCCACTCCGACGGTGATAAGGCCTGCCTTCTTTTGAAGGCATTAGGGCCAACCGTTAACCTGAGGGGTCGTTTTCCCATATTGAGAGCAAATAGCCCGGGCGCACAGAGTGTTTGTGGAACCGCTCATCGTTTCCTAAATCCTTGGCTTCGCAGACCCCATCCCCTTTGGGTCCGTCCCATCCCTACATCCCCCTACCATAACCGAGACCGAGACAAAGGAATTTGGATCCAGCCTTCTGCGGAGGTACCAGGCTATATTGAGAGTAGAGTGAGGAAGAGAACCTTGCTGTGGGTGATAAACACAGAACACAAATTCTCTTTTTTTGGGTGGGGGGAGATTGAAAAGTCTTAAGGTATGTATCCTATGAGCTGATACTCTCTTGAGCTACCATAGTCAATGAATCTTTCTGTCCACCTTGGGTATTTATAGAGGGCTGATCTCTCCTTGGCTCTGAAGTGTAGATGTTAATTAGGGAGAAAATACTGAATTATTCTAGTGAAAAATGTGCTGAAATGCTCCTGGAGCAGAAACTGGAGTGGATGACAGCAACCAATCTGAAATCCCGTAACGTCGGCAAGCAAAGCCGTCTGGATTTATCTTCCCTCTAAAACGCTCCAATTAAATTTAATCCCCACTGTCATTTTGGTTGAAGTTCTACAGTCAGCGTGCGAGCCAGCCGCTCTTCTTGTCTTGTTGCAGGAAGAGGAAAAGCAGCTGCTTAACCTGGAGGATGAGCGAGTGCGGATGGAGAAGAAGCGGAAACAGAAGGAGTGCCGGGACATGCTGCTCACTTCGGCGCGCCAGAAGATGCAGCGTCTTAATCAAGCCAAGCAGGAGGAGCTCACCCTGGACACGAAGATCCTGGAACAAATTCTCCAAGATTCCCAGGAGGACACGGAAGAGAAAAGGCAAAGAAAGGTAAGAGCCCAAAAGCTGTGCTTTTTTTCTCAGGCGGTAAGGATAATGTTTGATCTTCCTTTCCAGAGGAACTGGATTGATTTTTTTTCCACTGGGGGAACAGAGATGAAAATCAGGCCCCTTCTTTCCATAAATTGCTGCTTTTTATTTTTTTTTAAAGTTCCTTTCCCTGTAGGGTTCAGACTTGCCCTTTTTTCTGCCCTGCATTAATGGCGGGTAGCTGAGCCTAACAAATGCTGCCTTCAATGCCAAAAAAGTATTTCCATTTTGGCCCTTTTCAAACAGGCCGTGAGGGGATGGGGATGTGCCGGGGCGGGGCATGCGGGTGGCCCGTTACGCGGACGCCCACCCATCTCCATGCATGGCGGCACTCCGTTTTGTCCAGTGCCTCAGTGCGTAGGAGATGAGGGAGCACACATGCACCCCCACCGACCTGCACCGGCCGTCAAAGGGGCGCCTGCCCATCCAGTCACACGTGGGTAAGGGGGTGGGGGGGGTGTTATGTGTAAAATGCCCCCCTTGTAAGGATGTAATGGCTGACGACAGTTGATCGTCTACACAGAGTTTCATCCCACGTTCAAGTTTACCTTGTTTACCAAAGTAACCATTCTAAATGGCTCTCCTCACTCTCATTTTCTCACTTGCACCAGTATAAACCAGTAAATCCCAATGAAATCAAGAGAGTGGGTGTTGCCAGACATCATGCTAAGCATGTGCAAATCTGATCTCGTGTTGAAATTCTGACGTCATCCTGGGCACAATGCTGTGTAAAGAGACATTTATGCCCCTGTGGGTTTGCGGCTACCCTATAGCTTCCTCCTACCAGCTGTCTTCTCAGATCATACGCCTTGGCACCACACTCCCAGTTGCCAGTCTAGAGTCAGCTTCTCTGTCCCCCAGAGGGCTGGCCTTCTCAGAACAGAAACTGCAGGGACTGTGTGGGCAAAGCTTTGTTTCACAGAGAATCCAGCTTTTGAAGGCATACCCCACAGCCCTCATTTGTTGCTCATTCTTCCACCTGTCCAGAGCCGGTCTCCTTTCCCCCTCGCTCGCCAGAAACACCATGGAGATGTTCAGGAGCTAGACTGGCCCTTCACAAAAATCCATGTCTCTATGGTCCCTGGATGAGCAAAACCCAGTAGCCAGTGAGACACGTCTCTAGACGTAACAGCAGCTACGTGTTAGTTGCATCTCTTTGTTGTTCAACCTGATGATTTTTTCAGATCCCAAACTTTGTTAAAAGAGTGGCAGGGTGTGTGTTTGTACAAGTAGATGGGACGACCATACGCCTGTTTGATGATGGAAATGAGGAGCTAGTGTTGCACGTGGTCACATCCAGTGGCACCAAGTGATACGTGGGAGGAGAATCCAGTTCATGGTGCTTTTTAACTAAAGCCACATGGATGTTTAATACATTGGGATCAGGCAACAGAGAGATGCCCCCCACCCTACCCCCCTGAGGCAGTGGTCTTAATCCCCAACTGTGGTGTTTCTCTTGAGTAAAATGGCTTCTCAGATGCCTTCTGTAATCCGGCTACTAAGAGCCTCCCTGTTCTCTGTGTTTCGTAGCAAGCGCTTCTCAAGGAGCAGCATCTCTACCGAGACTACCTGGCTCAGCAGCTGGAGGAGGAGAAACGTCAGGAGCAAGAAATGGACAGGCTGATGGAGGAAGAGGCAGCAAAGGCCTGGGCCAAGAAGGTTGAGCAAATGAGACTGGAAAAGGAGGCTCGGGATCGGTTAATGAAGGATGTCCTGGAGACAAGGCGGCTGCAGATCCAGGAGAAGCGTAAGGGACTTCAGCACCATAGCGCGTGGGGTCAAATTCTGCTCTTGATTAAGAATATTTAAATTCCACGTGCTTTGGTCCCATTTGTATAAACTGCGTGGCAACGCCAATCGCAATGGAAGACAAACACCATCTTGTGACCCAGTCCTGTAACCTTGCCTTTACCATACAGCAAGGGTCTGTGGGTGCCCGCCCTACAACTCCCCAGTCAGGCCTAGTCCAAAACAAAAGCCTCTGAAAGGGGCTCTATGGCCCCTGCGGTTAGTTCCCTTGTGAGTGCGTGGTAGCTGTTAACATAGTGCCTAGTGGTGCAGGCATATGTCCATCCGACCCCATGCTACCCTGGGAATGGCCTTCGCCCCCTGGAATGGATTATTCTAGTGCCGCCTCTATCGGTGATGCAGGCAGGTGGAAGAAAACCAAGCGCAATTCTCCTCTTGCTTTTATGTCTTGCCGGAAATAGCCGCCTGGCTCAAGTTTGCCGATTTTTAGCATTTTGGTTGTTTTAACTTGAGCTTACGATCGTGTCAAGGTTAACGGCACACTCTTGCTGTTTTCTCAGTGGAGAGGAACGCAAAGGAGCAGGAGGAGCTCGCTCGAGACAAGGAGCTCCTGGCTGAAGCTATCCAAGAACTCCATCGCTTGGAAGAAGAGAGATATGCAAGGTACTTTTTATTGGTGCTGCAAATGAGCTTCACTGCCATGTTGGGTCTTAAATGCCTCAGAAGTTAATAATTCTCTTTCTGTAGGATGAATACGACAGCAGTGGACTTGGGCATCTACTTTCCTCTGCACATACTGTGCTGTACAGCCAGTGCACTATTAACTACTCAGTATTATACATGTAATAAAGAAATTGTTGTTAATAACAACTGTTGTTCAGTGCCAGGCACATTGTTGGCATTAAATAAATAATTTAGCAACTATTGAATTAGAGACGGGTCCCTGCCCCAAGGGGCTTACAGTCTAGGATGGACACAGGAGAGAGGGGGAAATGGGGAGAGACGAGGATACACTCATGAAGCTGAGAAGTCGTTGGTGCACATGGTTAGCTTGGTTCTAGTGGAGAAGGGACCCCGAAAAATAGGAAAGTAGAAGGAGGATTAGTGAGTCGCAACCTGTGGTGGGTGAGGAGCTTAAGGAAAGCCTGACAGAAAGAGGTAATTTCTCAGGAAGGAGGGAGCAGAGGTGATGTGTTCAGGGAGGGATTTCCAGGCATAGGAGGCAGCAGCATACATCCCACCCTCAATGGTGCGTTTGTCCCTTCATTTCTAGGCATATGCGGGAGACCCAGGAGTACCGGGAGCAGCTTCAGGCTCAGGTAGCCTATCGGCAGCAGGCCCGTGATACTGAGAGAGAAGAGGAGCAGCGAGAATATGAACTGGCCCTCGAAGCTGAGAGGATTTATCAAGAAAAGATGAGGGACGTCCTTTCCAGGCCATACATGAAACTAAAAGAAAGGCATCCCTTGAGGAGGAAACTACTGTCCGACCCCAGTCAGAGCACAGACTTTGATGCATAGGATCATATTGCGCATCAGGCTGTATTTAAAACAAGTCTTTTTGCTTTTCAAACAAATCCAGATCTTATTTTCCACTTTCCCTGCTTTTGTGTGTAATTTATTTTAAAGATAAGGTAGAAAAAAGGGGCAGCTGTCTTTTCTGAATTTTCTTTAGAGACAACATTTATGTTCTAAACTTTTGTATATTTTATGTAAAATGACTTTGATCAGCATTTATGAGGTAAACTCTTCTGCTCAAAACATTTGGAAAGACAGGTTTGTAGAATCTCAGAAGTCTTTGGCTAAATGGCCTTTTAAAGGTTCGGCTTGAAATATTTGTGAAGCTGATAGTTTTCTATAGTGGAACAAAAAACTTTTTTTCTTTGAAAGCCATAACCATGAGTCCATTTTGTTGTCTACTACAGTGTCAAAAACTAAATATAACTCTTTTTATAGATGTTTATGGTTTCCTCTTGCTTTCAACACCTCCTCTTCCTCACCCACGTTTATCTCCTTTTAATTTTTCTCCCCAATTTCCATTTCTTCTTACCACCTCCTTCTCTGCCATCGCGTATCTCCTTCCTCTCTTCCCCACTGCTACCCAATGGCTACTTATTTGGCTAGAGACGGAGTAGTTCAAACGGCACCTTTTTATCAAACTACTTCCTCTTGTCTTGGATATTTGGTGACCCAGCAACCACATGGATGGGGAACCTTGTCCTCATGAGCCACGTTGAAAATGAGTACAAGCTCTGCAGACTGGGTGGGAATTGGTGGTGTGAGTGTGCTCAGACTGGGGGAAGGGCCTGTGCTATGGGTTTAAAAAAGGACTGGATAAGTTCTTAGAATGTAGGTCCATTTATGGCTATTAACCAAGTAGCTTACGGGATGAACCTCTTGCTGGGAGTGAACGATGGGGAATGGATTGCCCATTTTGACTGTTGGTTCTTCTCCCATGCGATTGAGATTGGCCACTGTTGGAGGACAGGATGCTGGTCTTGATGGACCATTGGTATGACTCAGTATGGCACTACTTATGTTCTTATGGATCCATTTTCTACCCTTGAGTGCTTTCCCAGGTCTCCAAGTGCACATAACACTGGTGCTCCGTGCTCTGCACTGCCTACCTGTAGTCTTCCGAGCCTGATTCAAGGTGTTGACCTATAAAGCCCTATGCAGTCTGGGCTCCACCTATCTGCGAGACCGCCTAATCCCCAGGTCTCTGGATCGGTCCCTGCGGTCATTGGGGGGGGACCCTCCTTGAGGTCTCTCGGGGCAACAATAGAGAAAGGCGTTCTCGGTGGCTGCACCACGGCTGCAGAGCTCCCTTCTGGCGTAGGCTCGAGTGGCCCTGGACTTCCCTTTGTTTCGACGTCCATGTAAAACTAGGTTGTTCTGCCCGGCTTTTGGTGAGGGAGGGGGGTCGGTGGAGGGTTAGGGTGGTGGAGGTGCTGGGTTGTTTTGGCTCCATTTGGTTGTGTTTTAACTTGTGATTTTATTATTTTATGATAATTGATTGTGAGTCGTCCGGAGCTGCTTGTGAAGCATAGGGTGGGATATAAACGTTTGAAAATAAAATAAATAAATAAATCTCCTTTCCCAGAGCTCGCTCACTCCGTTCTTCAGGGCAAGGCTGGATCCAGGAATTGGAAAGGGGACAAGTAGTCAAGGCCTGGGATGTGGGAGCATCAGCAAGCACCTTGCCCGCCTGGAGGGCACGTGTTGGAAGCGCCGCTCTCAGAGTTGCCTAAGTTGAACAGCCAGGTTTGTGGGTGAGGAAGCAGCCAGTGGCGCAGCATTATTCTCCCCTGCCACACGCTGGAGAGGAACACGGGCCAGCTCCTAGCCGACTATAACTGGTGCCGAGGTTCCACTCCCCTGCCTTAACCGTAGTGCTTCCCTGCCCCCCTACTCCAGCCTGCCACAGCAGGAGCCTCCCTGCACAGCTCTGCCAATGCTGCTCAAGCCTATTCTGGCCCCGGGCTTCCTGTGAAACCCCTCAATCCCAGCTGCCAGCCCTAACCCAGCTTTCATTCTCGGCACCTAATCTTGGTATTTCTGTACATCTGTGGTGCAATGAGCTATTCCACATCAGGGCATGTGTACAGGGCCTCCAGCGGCCCTCGCCTGCCTGCGGTGGAACCATGGGATTTTCCTGCAAAAAGCAGGGCAGTCCTGCCTAAGGCAAGGCTGTCGGGGGTATGGGGTTTAGAGAAAACCAATTCTTCCACCCAACCCGGAAATAGGCTGGGCTGTAGCTGTAGCTGTGTGCTGCTGCCACAGGGTTGTCATAGTACCTGAGGAGGGGTCCGTGCATCCCCTAAGGGGGGAGGCTAGGCCTTCGTTTCTCTCTGGAGGTGCTACTTAACTTCCTGCCGCCTCCGGCCTTATTTATACTGAAGGACCCTGTGTTCGTAGACTTCCATTCCGTTTGGGAAAGGTGCATTGTCCTTTAGTGTCACTGTTTCCGTCGCTGCACGTTCAATGTTGTATCAGTTCCTGTTCAGAGCTATGCCTTTGTAACCCTAAGGCCTGGAAACTTTTGTTTTCCTCAGTGCAAGCAGAGTTTCTCTGCAAACCAGCAGGCTGATAGAGGCAAACTGATGTATGCAGTCTATTCACACAAGCCTGCTTATTCCGGTTCCTGAAAGGGACGCATTCATAGCATACTTCGGAAATGGTTTAGTCATTGAGTACAGTAGATGGCACTCATTCTACCTGAGCGCCACTAAAGAGGCTGCAAGTTGAAGACGGAGAAGACAAACTCCATCCTGCCCCATCGCCATGGATTTCAGAACCACACCACCCACAAACTCCTCAAGCTACCTTCATTGATCGAAGTGGCACAGACCTCAACCCTCAGTCCTCATCTCAGCCCCAAACAGCTGACCCTCAAGGTCCCTTCATGACTCTAGTAGATGGAGGAAAAAATTTCGATGATTTCTCTTATTTGGACCAACTTCGATTGCTTGAGGGTGAGGCTATTCCAGCTTTTGGGCCACACAGGGCTCTTTATCAGGCTTGTAGTCCTGTGTGGCTCAAAAGCTTGTCACTAACAGCAGCTGAGTCAATGAAAGAGATCACTGAGCTACTTTGCCTCCATCTATTATTTTTGAGACCAACACAGCAGCCACATTTTTCTCTCTAGATTTCTATGACTAAGATGCTATGGAGCCAAATGTGCCTCCCCCCCAAAAAAAAAAAAATGTGGGGGAGATGGTGTAGGGTCGTATTTTATGTTTTTAGATTGTGGTTGGTTTTTTACTTGTATTTTATATATTCTGAGCTGCCGTCGGTGGGAAGGGTGGAGTAAAAATTGAAATAAAAAATAGTAAAATCAAGCAAGAAGCTAATGCCCAGCTTCAGAACCGAGAGAAAAGGGGACTTTGAAACAGAATGGACTACGGCATAGATGAGATTTCAGCTTAGAACGTGCAAGGGGAAGGCTTCAGAAGGGAGAAGCTAGCCAGGGAGGGGCCTTCCTCATAAGGCACCCAAGAAGTGAAAGACCAGGACTCTACTGTGTTGGTATTGGTGAGGATACTGTTAATAAAATAAACTGCCAGGGAGAGAACCTGCTCTCCTGTGTCTACTTATGAAGAAGGTGGGAGGCTGCTCATGACCCAGCAAATACTGCAGTAAGTGCCGTACTGGGTCAGACCAATGGTCCATCTAGCCCAGCATCCTGTCTCCGACAGTGGCCAATCACGGTGGCTTGGGAGAAGCACCCAACAGGTCACCATGGGGGATCCATTCCCTGTTGTTTTCCCCCAGCTCCCATCATGTTCCCCGATCCTGTCCGGCTAATAGCTGCTAATGAACCGATCTTCCAGAAACTTGTCCAACCTCTTTTAAACTCAGCTCTAGTACTGGCCCTTACCCCAGCCTCTGGCAGTAGATTCCACAACCCAATTGCATGCCGAGTGAAAAAATATTGTATTTGTTTTAAACTTGCCACCCATGAGTTTCATGGAGTGTCCCCTAATTCTAGTACTAGCTGAGAGGGTAAATACCTGCTCCTTGTTTGTTAGTTCCACACCACTCATGATTTTTAGACCTCTATCTCTATCTTAGACCTCCTCTCAGTCATCTCTTCTCCAAACTGAAGAGCCTCAACCTACCAAGCCTCTCCTCATACAGGAGCCCTTCCATGCCCTTGATCATTTTTGTTACCCTTCTCTGCACCTTTTCCAGTTCAGCTATGTCTTTTTTGACATGGGGCGACCAGAACTGCACAAAATATTCGAGGTGCGGTTGCACCATTGATTTGTATAGAGGCATTATGACATCCTCAGTTTTATTCTCTATCCCCTTCCAAATAATTCCTAACATTCTGTTTGCTTTTTTGACTGCTGCTGCGCACTGCGCTGTGGATTTCATTGTATTGTCCACAACCACCCCCAGATCCTTTTCCTGAGTGGTAACTCCTAGCTTAGTACCCAACATTGTGTACGCATAGTTTGGATTATTTTTCCCTACGTGCATCACTTTGCACTTGTCTACATTAAATCTCATTTCCCATTTAGATGCCCAGGCACCCAGTGTCGTAAGATCCCATTGCAGTTCCTCAGTCTGCTTGTGTTTTAACTACCTTGAATAACTTGATGTTGTCTGCAAATTTGATCACCTCATTTTAACACCCTTTTCCAAATCATTAATGAATACATTAAACAGCACCGGTCCCAATACAGATCCCTGAGGCACATCACTTTTTACATCTCTCCATTGTGAAAATGCCCATTTAGTCCTACCCTTTGCTTTCTAGCTTTTAACTAGTTTCTGATCCATAGTAAGACACTGCCTCCTATCCCATGACTTTTTAATTTTCTCAAGAGTCTTTCATGAGGGACCTTATCACTGAGGTCTCTCTTGAGGACCTTTCTGGCAATCCAGGTACACTATATCTACTGGGTCTCCCTTGTCCACGTGCTTATTTACACCCTCAAAGAATTCCAACAGGTTAGTGAGGCACGACTGACCTTTACTAAATCCGTGTTGACTCTTCCCCATTAAGCCATGTTTGTCAACATGCCCTGTAATTCTGTCCTTAATGATGGTTTCCCACCATTTTGCCCTGCACGGACATCAAGCTTACTGGTCTGTAGTTTCCAGGATCGTCTCTGGATCTCTTTTTAAATATCAGGGTTACATTTGCCACCCTCCAGCCCTCGGGTACAGTGGCAGATTTTATCTACAGTGATGTAATGCACCAGCTTCCACCAATGTTCCTTTCTAGTGAAATATGTTCTTGAGCAACAGAAGACGCTCCAGTAAGCACCCTGGGAAGAAGAGCAGCATGAGTTTCTTTAAGCACCACATGTTTGAGGGGTGAAAAGGAACTGAAAAGAGCGGTGGAGAAAAATAAGCTTTGGCAGAGAAGCCAAGGAAGGTGTATGGGCTTGGAGACTAAACTGTCCTCTAATGATCCCTTTGATGTTCTCTGCATAACAAAAGGCAGCCGGCAGGAAGCCGCCTCAAGTAATGCGGGTGGTCATGTTTGATAATTAGGGCTGCAATCCTCAACTCCAGACTCCACCAGTGAAAGTGCATTAACAGGTTGCAGCCCTATTGCCCCGTAAAGCAATGTGGGGTGGGGAGGAGGGGTACAGATGCTAACGCTGGTGGTTTTATTGTAACTTTCATGACTAGAGGCATTTTCTTAATGTTCCAGCAGTTGAAATCAAGAGAATCCCCAGTTTGTAAGTAAATTTAATAATTACAGAGAAAAGCATGAAAAAGTGGGCTGGCTGCCTTGTACTTTAAAAGCTTAGAAACCCAATGGTACATACGGGAGACTTGCAAGGTAGGTAGATTTGGGTTGACTCTTACGTTGATTTTATGTACTGCACTCTGAGCATAATCTTGCATTATATTTTAATCTTGATTCTTAGAATTAAACTTCTTTTAACTAAACCTGGGGTGCTTATAAGTGAACTCCAGACACTGGAGTGACACGGTTTGAGGGAGATTCTGAGTTAGAAACTCAGACGAACCTGTCGAAGTATTTTCTGTGCTTTGGGAAACTGAGGTTTTCCTGTTCCCCTCTTGCCACTCCTGTTATGGCGGTGGGCATGGCTCTGCTGCTCCCATTGCAGAGGAAGAACTGAAGGGTCCAAGGCAGGCACACGGGATCATCCTGCTTACCTGCTTCTGGCTTGTGGCTCTTTATAAATGGATTATGGGCGCCTCTGCCTGAAACACAGCATCTGGGAGCTGGTGCAGATCTCCTCCTGAGTCCCTGCGGGAGGGGGAGAGTGCCAGTCTTGGTCTCCAAGCTTGGCCAGGCGAGGAGTCGCTCAGGCAGCACAGGTGCCACTCAATTCACTCCTGAGACTCCAAGAGTGCAGGAGGGAGAGCGTGTTTTGTGTGGCTCCTGCCTTGCCAAGGCTCAGAGCGTGGGGAGGAGGCAAAGCCTGTGCAGTAGGGCTGTAGCGGAATATCGCAGCGGTAGCTATTTCCGGCGGAAACAGTGTTTCCGCAATTAGTGGAACGGCATGGCAGAGGCTTTCATTCCGCGGTTTCATTCCGCGGTTCCGCTTATTTAATTCCGCAACTTAGTGGAATCGTGGAAACATGACATTTTCGCGATTTCCGCAATTCCGCCAGCGCCAAAAAATAGCGGAATAGCGGTTTTCCGCGATTTCCGCAATTTTTTCACGATTTTTCCGCAATTCCGCGATTTGCAGAATTCCGGCAGAATTAGCGGAATATCTGCAGAAAAGTCGCGGTGTGGCGCGGGCAGTTCCGAAATGGCGGAACGGAATCGCGGCGCGGTAAAAGCTGCTGCCGCATCAGCCCTACTGTGCAGTAGATGTCTGCCCAGATGCAGCCTACACACAGTTTAACACACAGATAAAGGAATGAAGAAATATTTTAAATAAATCTGTAACAAAAGGAAAAGAAATCAAGAAACAGAGTCCCTGTATCTCTGGTCTGCTTCCTGCCTGGGTGCCTCTCGTGGCTGCTGTGAGCTGCCCCTCTCTTCCCAACATCCTTGCTGCTGGTCACTTGCTGTCATGGGTCCCTGTAGCGGATGTGAAGAGGAAACATAAACTCCACCTGCAAACCTCTATGGTCTCGGGGCTTAATATCAGTTTAGGTGTTTACACGGACATTATTCCAACACTATTTCAATCAGATATAGATAAGACCTTTAAATCCAGGTTGTACTATACCGGCATTTAACCAGGATTCAGTTCAGATGTAGAACTATTTATACCGGCATGGCTGTTCAGATGATCACTTTCAATCTGGATTTATAGGGAATACCACCAGTATTATGCTCATCTGAAAACAGCCACTGACAGATGCTGACCCAGTTTAGAAGCATTGTCTAAATGCCCTATAAAAATTCTGTTCTTCTGAACAATGCAAAGAGGGTGACATTTCGTGCCAAAGCTGGTGAATTTCAATTCCTTAAGCCTATTGATTTCTATTTCTTTCCAGTTTCTTTAATCTTCCATGCTCCTGGTGTTAACTAGGCAAGTTACATCCATTAGAGTTTGGGTCAAGTCTCTGCAATCTGTTTCTAAGCAGTAATAATGAATATGTTTGTAAAACGCTGCAGTTAATATCGGCAATGGGGTGGCAAGCCTTAATTAATCAACTGGCCAGACTAATCGATTCATGCATCGGTCGCAGGTTAAAATACAGACTACAAAAAAGGAAAAGATATTTTAAAACAAAACATTTTAATTGGGGGGAAAAACCATAAAGGGCCCTTCCTTCCACGTGTGCCCTGCTTCCATTTTGTTCAGTCCAATGTTTTGGTCGCTGTGCCCCTTGTTTTAGTCTAGCGTGTTGAACCCGGTTACGGTCACTCCCTGTCAGTCTTTGCAGCCTCAGTCCCAAAACATCACTATACAATTGGGGTTACCCAGCCAGTGGTGCTTATTCACAGTGCTGTATCATAGGCAGGGACCCGAGTTGACTGCGTTGCTGCAATTTGCAGTGATTGTCGCAGAATCAGCAATCCTCACAGAATCAGCCACTCCTGACCATGACCCGAGGGTAAATAGGCCCCTGGGAGATTAATTATGGGTGGGTGGGGTCTGAAGGCCCTATGTTTGCGTGAGGGAGGTGCTGAAATGCCAGAGGATTTGAGTTGTGTTTGATTTGCAAAGTTGTGATTCTATGTCAAACCTATTGCAAATTTGCTTCCCAGCATGCATAGTCATGCAAATCAAGTTAATTGTGCAAATATTAATGCTCGCGGTGAATTTGCAGAATTTGGCTTCACTGGTTGAAGAATTTAAGATTTTTTTGGTGCAGTCAACTCAGGTCCCTGATCATAGGTCTATCAGTATAGTGGGCTCCCAGCCAATTCCTGGCCCCTCTTAGCTCTCAAGCAGGGCTGGCTTTAGAATTTGCAGCGTTCAGGGCCAAAATAAACTGCAGGGGCCCCCACAACCCCATCTTCCATAGCTCCACTTCTTTTGTAATTGGCAAAAAACCTACAAAGAAGTGTCTTAACTTTTCACGCACATACCCAAAGAGGCTTTCCCACACGCGCATGCATACACACAAGCTTTCTCTCTCCCTTCCATGCACAGACATACAGGCGCCTCTGGCAGGTGGGATTCAGGGATCAGTGATTTATTGAAGGATTTTGCATTACTTGTCGAAGATGGTTTAGAGTGTCACAGGGGCTCCCTTGCTGACCAAGCAACACCCTAGAAAAACAGACCGCAGTTTCCTAATCCTCATGAGGAACAGGACACTAGCTTTGGGCACTAGCCCTAGGGTCAGCTGCTTCCTGCAGGGCCCTGTTCCCCCACTCCAGTAGGTGGCGCAAGGAGGGGACAGATGAGGGTGGGCCCCACAGGAAGCAGCCACCTGGGCAGGGGGATAGCTAGAGTGGAATGGGCCCCTGGCCAAGAAGTCAAGATGGGGCCCTCTCTTTGTGTCCCGCCAGTGGGTCTAGGGGTGCCGCCCGGGTTGGCGGGCCTGGGGGCACTGCTATCAAACGCACAAGACACCCAAAATGCAGCCAGCCTATTAAGCGCAATATGCCATGAAAAGAGACATATAACCAGTTCAGTTGTGCCCCCATAATCAGTTCATGCTGCCACCACCCCTCACCAGTTCATTTGCGCCCGTCCCCCCATATAATCAATTCATACTGCCCCCCACCCATAACCATTTCATTTGTGCCCCCGGAGCAGCGTGAATTGATTATATGGGGAGTGCAAATGAACTGGTTATGGGGTGGGGGTTTAAAGACAGTATTCCTGTTAACAATAACTTCATTAAGAAGAGTTCGTGAAATAGCAGCCATAATAATCTCAGAACCATATTTGCAGATTTTCCAAGACAGAATAGATATTGCTTTACATCCTAAATTCCTACCTAAGATAGTATAA
>QEPC01014446.1:1590065-1601249 GCA_003113815.1 Sphenodon punctatus | reverse complement strand
GCAGAGGAGGGCAGACAGTAAGTATATGGGGAACGACTAGCAGGCATTGGGAAAGGCAGCGAGGAAAAAGTGGGTCTTGAGGAGGGATTTGAAGGAGCGGAGGGAGGGGGCAAGGCGGATGTGGGTAGGGAGGGAGTTCCAGGCATGGGGGGCAGCGAGGGAGAAGGGTCGAAGGCGGTTAGGTGAGCAGGAGAAACGAGGGAGAGTGAGGGAGGGGACAGAGGAAGAGCGGGGAGCACGTGCAGGAGTGCATAGGGAGATTACGTAATCTTTGCCAGCAGCAAGTAGTGGAGCTCATATACTTTTCAACTGTCATGTGTATGCCAAAATTCGTGCCATACATATAGAGCCAATCATCATGAATTTGAAAGCATGTACTACTACAACTACTACTACTGAAACCATGTAGCGTACACCAGGCGCTTGTGATCATTTGCAGGGGACACAGATTCTATTATAACCGCCAAGGTTGCAAGAGTTTGTGCTATAGCGATCAAACTTAGAAAGGCAGCCCCGGGGGTTGTTCAATAGTTATTTTCTACACCCAGTATAACTTATAGTCTGTTCTGTGATGTTTTATGACTGTATCCTTGCCTTTCTCTTTTATCTGTTCTTTTATGCTTTTTTGATTCTCTTTTGTGTATGCCATGTGCAAACACAATACATTTTTATTGTATGTTTTGAGACTGAGGTTGCTAAGACTAACAGGGAGTGACCGTAACTGGGTTCAACATGATAGAATAAAATAGGGGGCAAGCGGCCAAAACATCGAACCGAACAAAATGGAAGCAGGGCACACGTGGAAGGAAGGAAGGGCCCTTAATGTCCCTCCCTCCCCCATTAAAATATTTTGTTTAAAAATATCTTTTCCTTTTTTGTAGTCTGTATTTTAACCTGCGACCGATGCATGAATCGATTAGTCTGGCCAACTGATTAATTAAGGCTTTGCAACCCCATTGCCGATATTAACTGCAGCGTTTTACAAACATATTCATTATTACTGCTTGGAAACAGATTGTAGAGACTTGACCCAAACTCTAACGGATGTAACTTGGGGAGGATGGGTTTTTTATTTTCTTTTATGCCTCCCTTTTATGTATTTTATATATTTCATGTATATTTTAAAATAGTTTAATTTTTGTAAGCTGCCTTGAGTTGCTAGGCAGGAGAGGCGGGATATAAAAGTTGCAAATAAATAAATATAAATAAATAAATACATTTAACATCGTTAAATTACCATTTTAGTTCTATTTGGTCATTGTTAACTAATTACGCATGCCAACTACTAAAATGGAAAGGGTTTCAATATTAAAACTGGACATCCCTGAATAGGTCTTATTTGGCTTTAATTTGCTACAATTTAGCTAAGCCGCTCCCCAAAGCCTCGCTGGGACGCGGTTTACAATCCCCCCTGAGTTGTGCTAGCAGAGAGGTGGCACCCACGTGAGAAACAAGGTTGTGTCCATGGTGGAAAACTTTGCCCAGAATGATGAAAACATATGCTACCCCCACTCTCCGGCCGGGGGCTTCCAGTCTCCTCTGCCCCATTTCCTGAACCTTCCCTTTGGACCGGGTGGAATTCCGTGCGTTAAAGCGCACAGGTTTGGGGAGCTCGGGTGGAATTGTTCCTTCCGTGCGTTCAAGCGCACAGGTTTGGGGAGCTCGGGTGGAATTGTTCCTTCCGTGCGTTCAAGCGCACAGGTTTGGGGAGCTCGCTCGGCAGGCAAGGAGCTGGCCTTGGCTCGGCGTCTCCAGGCTGGGAGGAGGAGGAGGCGGGGGCTGCGCTGCAGCCAGCAGGTGGCAGGCCGGGCCCATCTGCCTGCTCCAGGGCGGCCGGGCGAGAGGGACGCTAGGGCAGGCAGAGCAGCTGCCACCTGCACTCCCGAGAGGGAGCGCGACGCTCGGATTAGCCACTCGCGGCGCAGCTTGTCAAGCCGGCCGGGGCGGCAGAGGCTCTGGGCTTCTCCCATACCTGAGCGGGGAGCGGCGGGACTCAGTGAGGCGGAGCCGCAGCTTCCACCCGCCGCCTCCTCCTGGCTCCGCTGATTAACTTCAGCCCCGGCTGGTGCAAAGGTCGCGTCCGGCTGGGGGTGAGAGCCGAGTTCGCGGGCGGGCGCGTTGAGCTGGCTGCGGTGGCAGGTCGGGAGGAGCCATGTCGCCCGCTGGCCCCGTGTGAGAGCGAGCAGCAGCCGGGACTTCCTCGGGACTAGCCGCCTTGGCTGCTTTGGGGGGGTTGAGTCCGCCCCTCTCGCCTTCATCCCGTGCGCCCGGAGGACATGTCCGCTACCGAGCTCTACAGCAAGGTGAGTGCGGGGGGCGATCCCCCAGCCGGCCGCCGGGGCAGGGCAGCCAGGCGCAGCGCCCTCTAGCTATTCCTGCCCAGCCCCTGGGAGTGGGGGGATCGAGCCCCCCCCCCAACATACAGCCCGGCTTCCGCATGTTTTGTCGCCCGCCAAGTTGGGGTTTTGAGGAAGGACCCGAGTTGGTTTCCCAGTTGATCCCCCCCCCCCCATTTTGGGGAGGCAGCTCTCTGTCTCCTCCGCCCCCGCTTTGTTGTTGGGGTTGGTTTGTTTTTAGAGGCGTTTAAAAGTTTTGTTGCCAGGAGATGTGAGCGGCAGCAGCCGGGCTCAGGCTCGCCCTGCGCCTGTCGGCTTCTTTCCGCTGCCCTGCGGGGAATGCCCCCCCCGCTGCTGCTAGGGCTGTGTATCTAGTATCACTATCTGCCATCCTCTTCCCGGCTTGGTGCCCTCGCTCCCACTGCTGCCCGTCCAACCTGCAGTGTCTTCAAGGAAACTTCCTGCTCCTGTTTCTCTGCACTGGGGCTGCTAGCGATCACTGCAGGGCCGCCTCCTGCTCCCTAACATCCTTAGGGCAACCCCCCCCACTGTACCGGTTCCTGCCACTCAGCCAGCCCGCAATTCTCTGCAGGGGCTCACCGTATGGAATCAAAGAATGTCAGAGTTGAAAGGGACCTTAAAGGTCATTTAGTCCAACCTCCTTCCTATTCTGCTGCCCTGCTGATCCCCTCCGTCATGCAGTATCTGTAAGGCCATCCCAGTGGTGGTTGGCAGTTGACTTCCTTAAAGATACCCCCCCCCCCCCATAAAAGCTGCTGCTCTTCTTCTTGAAAGAGGTTAAAGGCTGGAGCTCTGCCCCCATTGAAGTTTTGCCACCAACTTCCTCCACCATTAAAGTCAAAACTCCCATTGACTTTAAAGCATGGGTGGGTGGGGGGGGGGGGGAAGTCTGTGGGGGAGAGGAGGGAGGACACTGAGTTTGGGAAATGGAATAGCCCCTCTTTAATTCTGGCATTGTTGTTCCCATTGAGGTGCATAAGAGCTGCAGATCTTCTTAGCCTTGGGGAATATGTGTGATTGGATGTTTTAAAGTTTGCTTTTTGCAGCTGATTTTTAAAACCAGAGGTAGGATTCTAGGGGGAAATGTCACCGCTCCCTAACTAAGGGGGCAAAGGGACAGTCTCCTACAGTTTTGGATTGTTATTTCACTGATTAAAGTGAGTTACTGGACGTGGGTGGGGCAGGGAGCTGCCATCTGTCAATTATTCCGGATGTTTAGGATGGCACAATTATAAGTCATTATAATTCTTTTCAAAAGCAGGCAGGAAAGGGAACTGCTGGCAGGCAGGTTGCAGCAGAACTTGTCAGGCTCATGGAACTGAGCAAAGGTGGGGCATGGTGAAGGGGGGGAGGCGGAGCTTGGAACAGGTGCGTAGGGAAGTGGAAATTTCAGAGTTGTTGCTGCGGTTTGTCACATCCAGAGTTAGGGAGCGATGACATTTCCCACCCTTGCAGGCGCTGCTGGCCTGACAGCTGCACGTTTTCTAAACCTTCAAATCCTAACTCTTGATTTGCTGATTGTAAAGTCAAACAACCCCTCCTTGCTTGCTGTCTCTGCCTTGGTGATGCTGTGCCCGGTGTTGGTGCCCTCCCTGGCTGGTTAGATTGTGTAGGAAATGTTGATAGTCCCTTGCCTCTTGCCAAGAGGGTGTTTCTTTCCCCAGAGGTCAGTTACAGGTTTCCTCGGTGTCTGCCTGGGAAACCTGTAGCTGCTGACTCTCTCTGCTGTGGGAAAGACAGTCTGCCTGCTATGAGGGATTTAAGGAGGCAGTGGACAGGAAAAGAACGCATCAACAGCATTTCTAAATCCTCCTATTATGATTTTAAAACAACTGGATCAGCCTTTGTCTTTTCCTCACATGGACAGTGGAGGCGAGACTTGTCCACTTCCCTTTTATTGGCCCTGGCATCCTCTTAGCTTGACTTTTTAAAGATATGTTTGTTTAGAAGAAGCTCCCCCCTCTCTCTCGCAAATGAACTGGCGTGGTAGCAGCTTAGTGTCTGTGTTGGAGTGAGTCTCTAGTGCTTCTGTGCTGCGTGCTAAAGTGAACGTTGTTGTCCTGACTCCCTCCCCCCTAGGATACCCGCAGAGATGAGATCTTTCTCAGAAGACTATACCCCTGAGCGAACCGTTCAGCACTGGGGATGCTCAGCCTCCCTGTTTAAAACAGAAAGCCTACCTTCTTCTGCACAGTCATTTTCATTAACCATATATATAAGCAGGGGGCGAAACAGGATACATGCCCATCAATGCCAGTGAAGAGAACACTAGTTGAAACGGTGTTTCTCTGTATAACAAGCAACTGAGCTAATGGACCCTGGCGTCCTGAGAGGAAGGGGGAAACCATATTTAGTGTAAGACAGTGGTGGGGGGAGCTGCAGAGGGGGCCGCATGTCCCAGGTGCATTTACTGCTATGAAACTTTGGAGCCTTAATTTGCCTGGGGCCTCTTGGGGACTAGGAGAGATCAGCAGGGAATGGATCATAATGGAATGATCGGTTGTGATCGTCTCTGAAACCACCGAGTGGCTGCTGTCAGAGGGTGTTTTTAAACAGGATGCTCCCCTGCATGGCCACTCAGGAGCCGCCCATCTGAAGCTGGGGGGGGGGGGGGGGATGCGTGCTCCTGTGAGCTGCTCAGCGCCCACTCACGGCCGCTCACAAATCTGGAGTGTGCCGTGCAAGGCAGGCCAAAAACGTGGCTGGGAACCAGCGGCTATGTATCTCCTGTCCGTATCACCTGGGGTGGCCACCCATGCCAGCAGACTGGTCCCCCGCTCGTTGGCACTGTGAGTGGGGGACCATCGCCATTGCAAGTGGAGCTCGGTTCCCCAGCGGCCTGGGACATGGCCATTTCAAAGGCCAGCCTGGTGCGCTGCCCCCTCCCCCAGGGCCGGGGCTGCCGTAGTAGCCACATGTGTTAATCCCTCCTGGTGTACTGCCCCCGAATGGCAACTCTGCCGCTCAGCGACCACGGACCCACTCACCCCAGCCGGGCGCTTATTTAAAATCCCCAGAGACAGGCTGCTCGGCTACATGGACCGTTGGCACTCGTTACGTTTTGTTTAAATTTAGCTGCGAACGCGGGGAACGGGCACACATTCCTCCTTGCCACAGGAAACCAGGCTAAAAACTGATCTGCCTACGTTCAGTGTTCTTTTAAAAAGAGAGAGGAAAACCCTGCTCTGAATAATTGTCAGGAAGTCGCCAATAATTGTCAGTCTGTCTGCCATGGTGCTGGAGAGTGGTCCGAGGTACCTCCTGTAGAAAGTTTCTCTGTTAGTCACAGTAGCCGTAGGCATCTATTGTATGTAAGCGCCCACCGTGTGTGGCAGCCAAACTTGTTGATGTAAATAACATTTGCAGTAGTGCACCATGGACAGCCGTCCTGGCTGATAGCTGCTTAACAAACGAAATGCAAAAGTGAATCTTGTTTTGTTGACGTCAAGTGCTTTAGACCAAACGTATATTCACTGTAGGAAGCTGTATTCAGTGGAATTGTTAAAATGGTTAATTTCTCTCTTCCCGCCCCACCCCACCCCCCCGAAGTGGAATGGTTCCCTTTGAGAATAAGGGGGTGCTGGCACTGTCATGATGTTCCTCCCTAGTCTTTGATCCCAAAGAAACTCTAATGTGGGAATTGGCTGAGGTCCAGACAGTACTGGCCCATGAGAATTGCTGTTCTCTGCAACATGTCCCTCACTCACCTGTCAGGCTTTTCCTACCTCCTCGCCTCACAAGCTGCTCACTGATGCTCCCTCTACTGACCTATCATTCAAGGCCTCCTTCTCCCCCTGTAACTAAACTAAGCACACGCACCTGTAGCTTCTCAGCCTCATTGATGTATCCCTGTCTCTATGTGCTCCTCTCCTTTGTGTCTCCTTCTTGTCCATCCTAGATTCCAAGCCCCCTGCCTCACTTTTGGGGAGAGAACTGTCTCTCTTAATGATTATTCAGTGCCAGGCACACCAAAGTGTTTAATAATAATGGTGGAAATGTCTCAATGACCAGTGTTTACATTTAATGTTTCATATGTTCTGTATGTTTAGCTGAAACAGGGGTGTGGAGCCTTTTCTTTCTCGTGGATTATTTTTAAAATTAGTACAAGCTCTGTGGGCCACATAGGAAATGGCAGTAGGGTGCTCAGGTTGAGGAGGGTCCAGATCATGGATCTGTGGATGTTAAGAGATGCTTATCCCACTGGAACCTGTGGGGCCCATGTGAAGCCAACACTTGCAGGTTCTGCGTAACAAACCAGATAGAGAGAGCGCGGCAGGGAGGAATGCCTGCCCATCTCCCACACGCACACACACGCCACTTCACTGAGACGCAGTTGCTCTCTGGGCTGCTCTAGCCGCTCTGCCTGGGACTCTATGTTCCTGGTGGATCTGCACGTGCACGGATGTTGCACGCACCCTAACAGACAGGAGGTGGCCGTGTGGGTGCACATTCGCCTGCATCGGCCAGCATGGTGGGCTCCACATACACTGGAATGACACTGTGAGTGGGGGTTGTGGGGCGAGTGGGTAGCGGGTGCGAGCAAACATCTGAAGGCCATCTAATGGATGAGCAGGTGGCCACTCATCCGGAGGGGACTAATCTGGGCTAGTGGCTCATCTGTTTTCACCATGTGTCATGAATTTATCTCCTGTCATCAAGTGCATGTGCTCACCTTTCCTTCAGCCAAAAGCAGCCACGATCCAGATTTGTCCTACGGGTCCCAGGTTCCCCACCTGGGAACTAATTGCAAAATTAAAAAAGGAAGTAATTATGTAGAATGTTCTTTTTTTCTGAACGTCAGGCCATTATGACTATTATTATTTTTTAAAAATCATCACATGAGGAAGTAATCCTTCAAAAGCTAAAATAACATTCAGCTGATGGTGGAAATGCATTTATAGCATCTACTTCCATGTTAATTAATTATTTTGTGGAGTGAGAAACTACTAATCAGGATGTAGTGTAAAGAGAAGTAATTAAGGGCCAGATCTTCCCACCTGTACTTTTGTTAAGGGAACGTCTTATTCTTTGGTTTGAATGGACCTAGCGTGGGATTGAGGCAGTGGTAACTGGGTGGTTTAGGAACCTGCGTATTTCTCAGAAGGTCACATGTTCAAGTCTTGCTTGTCTTCACATTTTCAGCTGTAAATGAATTCCTGAGTTACGGAAAAGTCAAAGGTGGGTGTTGGAGGTGTCCAGTAGACGGCAGAAACAGGCACACCTTGATGAATCAGTGTGGCTAAACCACAGGGTTCAGGAATAGCACATGACCTTTGACTGTAAGAAATGAAGTAGTAGTCCTTCTGTCTGATGGTCAAAGCTTTTTGCTGGTGCAAATCTCTTGGAAATAAATGTGACTTGTGTTGGTGGAGTATTTTGAGAAATGGAGCCTTTGAAAGTGTGAATGGAGGCATCTAACCCTAAAACTGGATTGTATTGCTGATGATATTTTGCTGTTCTCCATTTCTCACTTTTGCTGGTTGTTTGTTATGAAATAGTTTCTAGGAATGAGTTCTGTTGACCTGTGCGTATGGTGGAAACATCACTGTATAAACGATTGCTTGCTGGTTCTGTCTGTCTGTAAAGTTTTGATATGGCTTTACTCTTTGAAAAACTTGAAGTGTGGAAACATAGTTGACAACACCCTTTTAATTATTATTTTGTTGGGTGTGCCTCCTTATGACAGAGCATTTTTATTTGTTTACATTTATATCCCACCCCTTCCTCGAAGGCTCAGTGTGAGTTACAACATAAAAACCATAAAATAATATAAATGTATAAAAACTTTCCACAAATCATCCCAACCCTTATCCCACCTGCCAAGTGCTTGGCCAAAAAGAAAAGTCTGACATTGCCTCCAGAAAATGCTTGGGCTCGGATGAACTTCCTGGAGAAGGGAGTTCCATAAGTTTGGAGCTGCTACTGAGACCCCCTCTCTGAGCGCCCCTGCCATATGAACCTGATGGGCAGATGGTACCTGCCAGAGGGTGCTTCCTATCAGTAATCGGGATTTTGCAGCGAGCAACACACAGGGAAGAATTTTTCCAAATCAGGTTTCCGCAGTGAAGTGAGGTTTGTTTCTGGGTCTGTTTCTCCTGGGTGTTTTATGAATGATGCATCAATTTCCCTCTCCTTGGCCAAAGCTACTTCTCTTTTAAAAATAAATAAATTTAAAATTAAAGATTGATTTTACTAATACAGACAGCGTAGCCGTCTTTATCCTGATGTCCCGTATCTGAATTATTGGACGTGCTTTATGTCCCCTGATTGTAATTGTGGGAATGGTTGTGAGGGATTTTGTGTGTGTATGTCCCATAATCATGCCCCACACCCCCTAGAGTGAGGTGGGGAGTGGGTGAAGGGAATGAGGTTTTTTTTTAGCTGTAAGTGATGGGAGTGAGAGCTGTATAAGATTATGTTGTATTTAGGTTTTATTTAATTGTAATGGAGACAATAGTGGGAGAGGGATTTTGGCGTAACTGTGGGCTGTGTGGATGGGTTTTCTGATGTTTCATATGTGATTATTTGTATTCTGTTTTAATATTGTTGTGAGCTGACCTGAGCATTCAGGGATTGGGTGGAATATAAATCAGTAATAATAATACCTGAAACCGTGGCATAACCAAGGTGTCTCAGACGGCGGCCACCTACAGGAAGACTTTTTTTTGTGGGGGTGGCACAACTAGGGTGGGTGAGGGAGGGAGGGAGGAAGGAAGCCGAGGAGAGAAATGAATTGTAGGCATCATGGTGGGCACTGGCTTTGAATGTGGGGGAACGCTCCATCCAGTCCCTTGGTTATGCCCCTGACTTGGAATAGCAAAATACCGACAACACCCATTAGCTGTTCAGCACTGAACCTCTCTCGTATCTGGACAAATAGTTGGTGCCTTGGGGCATCTGGATATGGGAGGTTTTACAACATATTTTTATTTATTTGGTTTTATATCCCACCCTATCCCCAGGGCTCAGCATGGGTGACAACACTTGAAAACCTCACATAAAATAGATGTAATATAAAGCCTCTTAAAACTTCCCCCCACGTTTCTGACCAAATAAAAAGATGCTCAGTTGTCTTGGGAAAAAGCTTGTTTTTTTTTTTTCAGAGCAGAGTGTTGCTCTGAATGTTGCAGGTGCTCAGATTCTCCCCAGGAAAATTGTGGGCGTGGGGTGGAAACAGAAAGGTGTTTCCTTCATCCCTTTCTAACAAGGCCCATAAACTTTGTGTCAAGGAAAAGAGGAGCATTTCTAGGTGAGGATGGTGTGTAATGAATATTGATTGCCTGCTTTTAGGCAGGGAACCCGGCTTCTCCACTGCATAAGTTTATGGTGCTTTATAAATAATAATATTTCAGTTAATCAGAATCTGGGGAATATTCTTATTAAAAAGTGTAAATAAAGCCAGATGCAGGATGAAAAGCAGGATGCAGTTAGCCTCCCAATAGAATTTTTATAGCCTTCCATAAAATGTTAAGGTTTTTTTTTTCCCCTTTAAATGTAAACATTTTGCTTTGATCCTAGTAGCTTGGTGGGCGCAAGACCGGAACCAGTTCTTTCAAGGAAGCTGCTCCAGGACTTGCTCTCGCACAGTGTTGGTGGTGTAGTTAGTTATGACTAAAGTAACAGCAGAGGGGATCACCAGTTAACACCTTATTATTGACCCTGGGTGAACACACCTACTTCCTTTTGACCTCCACGCTCTGTGTAGATGGACCAAGCTATCCCGTGAGTCAATGCAGGGTAGTCTATTCTGTCATAGCTGTCCCCCCCTCCTGTTCAGCGTATATATACAGTCTCTGGGGGAGGTTGTGAGAGGGTCTGAGGGAGTGCGGTGGCATCAATATGCTGATGACACACCCAACTCTACCTCTCATTTTCATCAGACCCAGACCCGGCGGTCTCGGTGCTTACCACCCGGTGTCTGGCCGCGGTGGAGGACTGGATGAGCGTAAGCCATCTAAAGTTGAATCCCGATAAGATGGAGGTGATGTTGGTGGGTAGGGGTTTGGGTCCCCTGGGTGTGATGGAGTCCCCTGTCATTGATGGGGTCGGTCTGCCATTGGTTTCCCAGGTCCGTAGCCTGAGTGTGCTCCTCGATCCACAGCTTCGTCTGGATCTCCAGGTGGCGACTGTGGCCAGGAGTGCTTTCTGGCAATTACATCTTGTCTGGTGACTGCAGCCTTATGTGTCAAGTTCTGACCTTGCCACCCTCATCACCTCTAGGCTAGATTATTGCAACGCGTCCTATGTGGGGTTGCCCAGGATGACAGTCCAGAGACTGCAGCTGGTGCAGAATGTGGCGGCCCACTTGCTCAGAGGAGTGGACCGACATGTGCACATTACACCAGTGCTCCGAGCGCTGTACTGGCTGCCTATAGTCTACCCAACCAGATTCAGGGTGCTGGTATTGACCTATAAAGCCTTATACAGCCTGGACCCCACTTATCTATGAGACCGCGTCACACCCCGGGTCTTGGATTGACCCCTACGGTCATCTGGGGGGGTGGTTTTGGAGGTACCCTGGATGCGTTGGGTGGCTACCGATGATCGAGCTTTTTCGGTGGTCGCCGCTAGGCTGTGGAATGCCTTCCCGATGGGGATCCAAGTGTCATTTTCCTTAGCCTCCTTCTGCTGGGGTTGTAAGACCTGGCTGTTCCGTCAGGCTTTTGTCGAGGGGTAGGGTGGGTTTGGGGGGTTGTGTTTTTGTTCTGCTAGGTTTTTTAATGTTTTATGGTTTTAACTGTTTTATTGATGGTTTTTGTGATGTTGTGAGCCACCCTGAGATGCATGAGCAGGAGGGGCCGGCCTAGAAATGTGCTTTAAAATAAAT
>QEPC01014446.1:1549579-1589762 GCA_003113815.1 Sphenodon punctatus | reverse complement strand
ATATGTGATTATTTGTATTCTGTTTTAATATTGTTGTGAGCTGACCTGAGCATTCAGGGATTGGGTGGAATATAAATCAGTAATAATAATACCTGAAACCGTGGCATAACCAAGGTGTCTCAGACGGCGGCCACCTACAGGAAGACTTTTTTTTGTGGGGGTGGCACAACTAGGGTGGGTGAGGGAGGGAGGGAGGAAGGAAGCCGAGGAGAGAAATGAATTGTAGGCATCATGGTGGGCACTGGCTTTGAATGTGGGGGAACGCTCCATCCAGTCCCTTGGTTATGCCCCTGACTTGGAATAGCAAAATACCGACAACACCCATTAGCTGTTCAGCACTGAACCTCTCTCGTATCTGGACAAATAGTTGGTGCCTTGGGGCATCTGGATATGGGAGGTTTTACAACATATTTTTATTTATTTGGTTTTATATCCCACCCTATCCCCAGGGCTCAGCATGGGTGACAAACACTTGAAAACCTCACATAAAATAGATGTAATATAAAGCCTCTTAAAACTTCCCCCCACGTTTCTGACCAAATAAAAAGATGCTCAGTTGTCTTGGGAAAAAGCTTGGTGTTTTTTTTCAGAGCAGAGTGTTGCTCTGAATGTTGCAGGTGCTCAGATTCTCCCCAGGAAAATGGTGGGCGTGGGGTGGAAACAGAAAGGTGTTTCCTTCATCCCTTTCTAACCAGGCCCATAAACTTTGTGTCAAGGAAAAGAGGAGCATTTCTAGGTGAGGATGGTGTGTAATGAATATTGATTGCCTGCTTTTAGGCAGGGAACCCGGCTTCTCCACTGCATAAGTTTATGGTGCTTTATAAATAATAATATTTCAGTTAATCAGAATCTGGGGAATATTCTTATTAAAAAGTGTAAATAAAGCCAGATGCAGGATGAAAAGCAGGATGCAGTTAGCCTCCCAATAGAATTTTTATAGCCTTCCATAAAATGTTAAGGTTTTTTTTTTCCCCTTTAAATGTAAACATTTTGCTTTGATCCTAGTAGCTTGGTGGGCGCAAGACCGGAACCAGTTCTTTCAAGGAAGCTGCTCCAGGACTTGCTCTCGCACAGTGTTGGTGGTGTAGTTAGTTATGACTAAAGTAACAGCAGAGGGGATCACCAGTTAACACCTTATTATCGACCCTGGGTGAACACACCTACTTCCTTTTGACCTCCACGCTCTGTGCAGATGGACCAAGCTATCCCGTGAGTCAATGCAGGGTAGTCTATTCTGTCATAGCTGTCCCCCCCTCCTGTTCAGCGTATATATACAGTCTCTGGGGGAGGTTGTGAGAGGGTCTGAGGGAGTGCGGTGGCATCAATATGCTGATGACACACCCAACTCTACCTCTCATTTTCATCAGACCCAGACCCGGCGGTCTCGGTGCTTACCACCCGGTGTCTGGCCGCGGTGGAGGACTGGATGAGCGTAAGCCATCTAAAGTTGAATCCCGATAAGATGGAGGTGATGTTGGTGGGTAGGGGTTTGGGTCCCCTGGGTGTGATGGAGTCCCCTGTCATTGATGGGGTCGGTCTGCCATTGGTTTCCCAGGTCCGTAGCCTGAGTGTGCTCCTCGATCCACAGCTTCGTCTGGATCTCCAGGTGGCGACTGTGGCCAGGAGTGCTTTCTGGCAATTACATCTTGTCTGGTGACTGCAGCCTTATGTGTCAAGTTCTGACCTTGCCACCCTCATCACCTCTAGGCTAGATTATTGCAACGCGTCCTATGTGGGGTTGCCCAGGATGACAGTCCAGAGACTGCAGCTGGTGCAGAATGTGGCGGCCCACTTGCTCAGAGGAGTGGACCGACGTGTGCACATTACACCAGTGCTCCGAGCGCTGTACTGGCTGCCTATAGTCTACCCAACCAGATTCAGGGTGCTGGTATTGACCTATAAAGCCTTATACAGCCTGGACCCCACTTATCTATGAGACCGCGTCACACCCCGGGTCTTGGATTGACCCCTACGGTCATCTGGGGGGGTGGTTTTGGAGGTACCCTGGATGCGTTGGGTGGCTACCGATGATCGAGCTTTTTCGGTGGTCGCCGCTAGGCTGTGGAATGCCTTCCCGATGGGGATCCAAGTGTCATTTTCCTTAGCCTCCTTCTGCTGGGGTTGTAAGACCTGGCTGTTCCGTCAGGCTTTTGTCGAGGGGTAGGGTGGGTTTGGGGGGTTGTGTTTTTGTTCTGCTAGGTTTTTTAATGTTTTATGGTTTTAACTGTTTTATTGATGGTTTTTGTGATGTTGTGAGCCACCCTGAGATGCATGAGCAGGAGGGGCCGGCCTAGAAATGTGCTTTAAAATAAATTAAATAAATAAATAAAAATAGCAAAAGGTATAAAGCTGCATTGTGGGACTGAACGTTGGTATAACTGTGGGCTAAATATTGAAGAGGATGCTGGATCGACCACAGAGACTGGAAAGTCGCACCCCAACCAACAGATGCTCCATACCCTAACCTAGAAGCTTCCAACAACGCTGAAATTATTTTTAAGCAAAACTTGGAGATGGTTGAGGCTGTCAGGTCTGCCGTGAGGGCATGTTTTCTCTCAGTAGAACAGCCTCCCAAACCTTTTTGTCCTGTACAGGGCCAGCCCAGTGTAGGTTGGGGTCTCGGGCAGAGGTGGGATGGGCAGAGCCCCTCACAAGTAAGCTGAAGCGGATCAGAGCTTGCCACTCCGTCCGCTCCCTGCCCCTTCCCAGAAATGCCTGCTCCCAGAAGCCTCCGTTGGAGACATGCTTTGCCATAGCAGGACGTGTGTGTACGTAGGGAATGGAGTTACTGAGCAAGGGCCCCCACGTGCCCCCCAGAGACCTGCTGCAGCACAGTGTGGCACTCCTAAGAGCTCGCATTGGGGCTTGTGTGCAGGGAGGGTGTTCAACATGACGTTTCAAGTGTGGACTGGGCCCTGCTCTGGCCCCCACCCAGGATGTTTCGTGGGGCCCTTTTCCACGCAGGACCCAGGGAGGTTTCCCTGCCTGCCTGTCCCTGCCTACGGCTTATTCACGTCCTGCAAATTAAATCAAACGGCTCATAACATCTTCCTGCTAGGTTGTCTTCCTCTTATTAAACTCTACCTCAGCAGATAGTTGGTAGAATCTCTTGTCTGAAAGACTAAAGTTATGGGAGGTGTAGACATTCTTATCCCTGCTGCTTGAATGTTTGGATGGGATGGGCCCCTCCCCCTCTTTATAATTATGGCCCTCGGACTGAAGGGCTTTGGGTTGGATGTGTGACCGAAACCCACAGACATCTCTCTAGCTTTCGGGACTGTTCCACGGTCATTTGTGCTTCACAAGGGTTCCCGAGAGACAAATGCGAGTAGTAACTTACCACCTGGTGGCAGTTGCCCCAGTGCAAGCAGCTAGTAGTTGTGATACACACGTTACCTCTTGCGTTGCATGTGAATGCTTTACAGATACCCTAGGATATATGGGGAGAAAATCATGACTAACTCCGCCACCAAGATCTTCTATGATCCCAACTCTTTCCTCTGTTTCTTGTAAAGCAATGTTTTCCCCCCCAGTGTGTGTTGTTCACGCTAGGAAGATGCAGGATAAGATTTCCGTATAGAATGGTTACAAGGTCACCATTTAGACTTTCATCCCACTTTGTCACAAGGGCACAGTGTGGGTTTCAACATATACAAATGGATATAAAACAAAACAATACCTATACAACATAGAAATCCCTAACCTCCCACAAACCCTATCCCTGGGTGCCTTTAGACATGACAGCAAGGGGTGGCGGAACGTGTGTTGACCCACGTTTGCCCCCGATTAGCCCCCGTTACTGTGTTCCACGTCCAGGGGCTAATTGGGGTCCTGCCTGCCCCTCGTGCTGAAAGCTCTCCTTGTAGAAGCACACTCCATGCGGGAGAGTGGTCTGGTCTGTCTGATTCTCCACGCTGGGCTGCAGCTAAACAGCTGATACTTCACTGCTCACCCCCTGGGGGCTCTGGGAAAGCGCACAGATGGTGTTCAGCCAGGAACGAACCCCGAGGTTTCCAGAACGTGTCTTTAAAGAGACGGCGGGGGGCTGTGCATGCCGCCGATTCCTATGGAGGGGGCTACTTCCGGTGCGTGTGAATGTTACGCACCCTGCGCGGCTTTTCCTAGCGGCGCATTGAAGAACGCGCTTCCCTGGCTGCTCGTGTGAAAGCGTCCTCAGTTACTGCACCCGAGACGTCTGTGCAACCAGTTAATGGGAGGCTAACGTGGGGGCAAAGCAGTGGCCAAAAATAGTGACGTTGCTTAGACACAACGCACAGCCATGTGGCAAACATCTTAAGCACCCGATCGCCGTTGTGTCTAAAGACGCCCCCGTCTACCAAACGTGGCCAAATAAAAAGGTCTTCCATTGCCTCTGGAAAATACTTCGGTTCTGGCTTTGGTGAATCTCCAGGGCAAGGGAATTCCAGAGTTGTGGCACAGCCACTGCAAATGCTTCTCTGTTTGATCTTGCTGTGTGGACTTGGTTCACTGAAGAGACTTGCCAGAGGTTCTGGGCTGATGTTAGCGTAGGGCAAGAGGTGGGCTTTCAGCTATGCCGAGTCCAAGCTGGTGATGTAGGCAGCATGCTGGAGGAAATTGTTAAAAAAAATTTTTTTAATAATTGCTGGTCAATACCAAATTATTATTATTATTATTAGCAACCATTTATAAAAAAATGGTTCTTTGGTGAGTAATATAATTTGAATTTGAATTTATTGCGTAGCTGAAGCCATAGCATAACAAGTACAAAAGCAATTGCATTGGGCACACATAGGTGACCAATGGACAATATAATACATACAAAGATGTGAAACCTAATAATTTAAAATAATTGTTGAGCTAAAATAAAATAAAATTAATCAGCTGGTCTCAAAATTGCCCTGGGTTCTAAGCAGGTGCTTGCCTTTCGGACCTTGCAGCCCTTGTATCCTAAGATTTGCTTGGTAAGAACAATCCTTCATGGAGTTCTCAATTATCACTAATGAATTTGGAAGGCCTTGTCAGATCGGTGAGGGGCAGAAAACGTTGGTCAAGAACAGTATATAGGATCTGCCTGATAATAAACAAATCTTGGCCTAGTAAAGCTACAGGCTGCAATTTTTAGGGTCCTGGGGCAGGGCAGTATGTCCTACAAAGGCTTTCCTAAATTGAACCGCCCTCATTAGAAACATGGCGGATTTCTTTATATCGTCTATTTTTGGGCTACCAAGTATGATGGTAAGCAGAGTATGGTCTGATCTGCCAGGGTATTCCTCAATAATGGGTCCTAGGTATTCCTGTCTCAAGGCATCATATAGATGGCAACGAAGAAAAATATGCTCTACTGTTTCCACCTCCAAATTGTCAAATGGACATAGACGGTGGTCGTAAGGTATACCGCCAATTCTACCTTCCAGGACAGCGGAAGGTAGAGCATTTACTCTGGCAGAGTGGAGCAACTGCCTTGCCCTCCCTGAGATAGGGGCCTCAAGGTACTCGGCTACCTGACCCTTCTCAGGAATCCACCGGATATAGTCGCGGACATGGGGAGATGATCCCATGCTGCCAATTTCCAACTGGCGCCCCATGTCCCCAGAACGTCCTAGAATCTCACCTCTGATCGCAATTAGAGGTTTGTGGAGGAGATACTCTGGGGAAAACCCCATTCGCCTTACTTGGAGGTTTACTTTCTCGGCCCATTGACTAACATAGGTATCCTCCCTGAGATCCCTCAGTAATTGTGATCCCTGAGTGAAGTTTAATTTGATCCAGAATTTTAATGCGGCTTCGCCTGCTATCTGGGACCAAGGTTTCTGTCCCAGTTCCAGCCGAACTACTGCCAATGGAGTACCCCGCGGGGACCCCAAGATCCTTTGCAGGAATTTTGACTGGACTCCATCTATCTGAACCTGGCAAGCAGGAGCCCACAGTTCGGCTCCATAGAGAAGTTGTGATCGGATTTTGCTTGTGTGAACCTGTAAAGCAGGGAGTACAGCCATTCTTCCCTGTTTACAGAACAGACCAGTAATAGATTTAGCCGGGGCTTGCACTGCTTTTAAAACCCTGTCGACATGATGTCGCCAGCTACAGGATCTGTGGAATAGGATCCCCAAATATCGGAAGGCAGGGACCGGTTGGATAGGGGTACCCTCAGTGTACCAGGTCTGAGTTTTAGTCTTAGGAGAGAAGACTAGGACCTTTGATTTTTCATAATTGATAGTTAGGGAGTTCCTATGACAAAATGCTGCAAAAGCCTGTAGTTGTTGAGTGAGTCCTAGTCGCGTCTGAGAAAGTAGCGCGACATCGTCTGCATAGCATAAGCATCCGATGGACCTTGATGCCAACTTGTGGGGAAAGAAAGTCGGGTCCGCCATAGTCGAGATTACCCCATTGATAAAGTAATTAAATAGGGCCGGGGCTAGAACTCAACCCTGTCTTACCCCTTTATTGGTGGGAATTGGGGGGGTGACATGTCCCTGCTGGTCTAACTTTACCACCAAGGAGGTATGTTCGTATAACGAATAGATCAGGGCCAAGAGGTACCTGTCTATAGTAGAAGCCTGCAACTTTCCCCACAAGGCATCTCGGTTCACCGAATCAAATGCAGCCTTAAGGTCCAAGAAGGCCACATACAGTGCACCATTACGGGCCCTGTGTTTGGCTGCCTGGTGGTGAAGAATGTGACCGTGTTCGATGGTGGAACGGCCTTGCTGGAAGCCAGCCTGCTCTGGGGCCAATGCTTCCGTCTGGGTCATCCATTCGCTCAGTTTCCCCAGTAGATATTTGGCGTACAGTTTGGCCACGACTGAGAACAAGCGAATAGGGTGATAATTAACTGGGTTGGATTTACTTCCTTTTTTGTAAATAGGAATAACCACTGCCGTGTCCCAGGCCCTCGGGGCTTGGCCAGTATTGTTAATGGCATGGAAGAGAATCGCCAAAATAGGCAGCCACCAGGCCTTATGAGCCTTAAGTTGTTCTGCTCGTATGAGATCCAGGCCTGGTGCGTGATTGAGCCACTGATAGACTCCTGCACCAACAATCTCGTCTTCTCTAACCTCAGGCCACAAGGGAGCCTCCTCTAGGATGTTAATTTCATTGACCTGTGATCGATTTTCTCTATTGTAAAGGTTCTTATAATAGGCCAACCAGACTGCTGATGGGATATGTATAGTAGACTTAGGTCTCTGGGACCCCCCAGTTGAAGTGTTAATTGAGTAATATAATAGAAATGCCAATTCTGCCAACCTTGTTTTTATTCACCTGAACTTTTGGTGCGAGTCCTCTCTNGTCACATAAAAACTAGCTGCAGCCCACATTTGGCCCCTGGGTCTGAGGTTCCCTACTCCTGATCTAGACAAGAGGGTTGAAAATCACTAATCTGAATCGAAGTGCCAAGATCCAAACATTGCTTAACTTTGGGTAAGTTTTGGTCAGGAACTGAATTTTTGCAACTCCAAGCCCATCTGCTAAGAGTGGAAAACCCAGTAAATTCACATTCATTTGATAATAGCCATAAACCTGTTTGGTCAGAGGGTCCAATTCTTGGCTATTTTTTTAACAGGTGGTTGTCAACCGACCTGATTTGCTATTCAAAACCTTCCTACCTGCTGGCTTGCTTGTCGTCCACAATGGGAATGAGGTCACTGACCGTCCCCATGCACACATGCACCAAACATTTTAATCCAGTTGTTACAGTTTGTGTCGAGGTGATGGAGCTTGTTATTAATTCCCTCCTGGAGTTTCTTCCTTGACTCCCCACTCCGGGAAAGCTCCTGTTGACTAGGCCTGATTAAGCAGTTCAGGCTTGAGCCATGCAGAGGCAGAGCAAAACAAATACCCACTCAGCGGGTTGTCCTGCTGGTTTCCAGCAATGAATCCTCAGGCAGATGCCTTGCATACCTTACTAGAAGTTGTGTAAAGCTAAGCCGAGCAGAAGGTTTTTAACTTATTAACATCTCAGGACCACAGCGTGTTAGCAGCCTCGGGGGGGGGGGACGGTACATTGCTGTTCTGCTTTTTTCCTTTTAGGACCATCTTGGAGTAGTAATTGTTCAGTTAAAAACCCAAGTGGGGATGGTCCTATGGTACCTATAGTAATCCATTGCACTGTCATTTTGTGCCCCAAAGGGAAATCTCCGCACCCTTTCAGAAACGAGTCTCCCAACAATCGTGAGAGGGTGAGTCAAACAAATGGTTACATGGTCTTGCCCATGACTCTGTCAACTTAGCTGCAGAGTTGAAAACAGAACCTAACTCTGCTGATGATTCTAGAACAGCTGCATGCCTCCTGCGTGCCTTATTTGTAAGGGAGGTTGTTGAGGGAATGTCTTTCCCCCCCGGTTTTGTTTAAAACCAGTTATTTGCAAAACTTTTATACTCCGCTGTAGAAATCACTGCAAGCAGAAGGGATCTTGGCAGCCTAATTAGAGGGTCTGAATGATACTATCGCCAGTACAGCCATCGGCATTTAGGGATGAGAGCAGCATGTTTGAGTCATTTGGCTATAGCGGAGTGGCATGCATTTCATTCGGAGGTTATCGGTACTTAAATATCTCTTGGATGAGTTTTCAGTCTTATTCAGTGAGTGGTTGGAGGACAGAAATCTCTGTATTTGTAGAAACACTGAACTTGATTTTTAAAAATCCATGGATTTGTTAGTGATCTGTCTGGAAAATTGCAATGAGCATTGCAGAGTGGCGATGGAGCGAAGGGACACATTTTAAAAACAGACGTGCCTGTTGTCTGTCTGACTCAAACTCTCTCTCTGTGGGGCTACCCATGGGGATGGATTGAGTAATATAATAGAAATGCCAATTCTGCCAACCTTGTTTTTATTCACCTGAACTTTTGGTGCGAGTCCTCTCTAACTTATGCAAAGAAGTGCGGAATCCATTCCCTAGAGCTGTGGAAGATTGGCTGGTTCATTTAAGTCCATTTCCCTGAAAGGGAAAGTCCAGCTAAAGAAAATGCTCACGTTTTGATTATTATAAAAACAGAAGAGTGTAGTTAGGAGCTAGGAAGCACGACTCTTGACAGCTTGATAAAACCAGAAAGGGAGATCTGTAGTATATGTACCTTGTTAGCAGAGAACAGACCTCCCCAAAAGCCCTGAATTGGACAGGTTTGTCCTGTTCCGAGTCCTGAAACCTGCTGTCCTTATTTCAGTGGCTACAGTCCAAGTTTTTTTTTGGGCTTTCTGTGTAGCATGGGGACTGTTCCTCAGCCAGCTCTGCCCAGCAGCAAATCTGATTTTCACTGACACTGTTTCCTCTGTGTTATCATCCTTTCTCCCCCTATAATGTCATCAGCAACAAGACTTATAAATCCTTGTCAAGTTGTTGGCAGTAGAACTCATGTGGGGCACCTTCCTTTAATGGAAGAAGGTCTTGGAAGTATCTTTCTATTGTAAAAGTCAACATTATTTTGCTGTTAGAAAACAATCAACAGTGAGATCCTTCCAGCTTCTGCCCACTGAGCACTCCCCCTGCTTGCTTGGTTTTAATGGCCTGTCTATGTCTTTAACACTGTCTGTTTCCAAGTGTTCTTCATGTATGTTCATGTGGAGACTCTAAAGGTTTTGAAATTGGCCTGATTCTGTTTTTATCTTTCCTTCCACTGGTAGGAGGAGACTATAAAGCCCATCTTGCAATGCACAGTAATGCAGTGAGACCATCCTGGTTCTTAAGGATCATCCAGCCCAGCTCCCCGTCCCCCCAGGGCCCACTTTGAGAATTAGTACAAACTCGGTGAGCTGCATAGAGGCTGTCTCTTATACACATCTAGATGTGTATAAGAGACAGATTCTTGTGTGCATGCCCTCATCTTTGTTCCCTTCCCTTGAGCTCAGTCTTTCAACACTTGGGGGTAGATCCAGGAGCCTGATCCAGGAAACCAGAAAAGAAATCACATAAAAACTAGCTGCAGCCCACATTTGGCCCCTGGGTCTGAGGTTCCCTACTCCTGATCTAGACAAGAGGGTTGAAAATCACTAATCTGAATCGAAGTGCCAAGATCCAAACATTGCTTAACTTTGGGTAAGTTTTGGTCAGGAACTGAATTTTTGCAACTCCAAGCCCATCTGCTAAGAGTGGAAAACCCAGTAAATTCACATTCATTTGATAATAGCCATAAACCTGTTTGGTCAGAGGGTCCAATTCTTGGCTATTTTTTTAACAGGTGGTTGTCAACCGACCTGATTTGCTATTCAAAACCTTCCTACCTGCTGGCTTGCTTGTCGTCCACAATGGGAATGAGGTCACTGACCGTCCCCATGCACACATGCACCAAACATTTTAATCCAGTTGTTACAGTTTGTGTCGAGGTGATGGAGCTTGTTATTAATTCCCTCCTGGAGTTTCTTCCTTGACTCCCCACTCCGGGAAAGCTCCTGTTGACTAGGCCTGATTAAGCAGTTCAGGCTTGAGCCATGCAGAGGCAGAGCAAAACAAATACCCACTCAGCGGGTTGTCCTGCTGGTTTCCAGCAATGAATCCTCAGGCAGATGCCTTGCATACCTTACTAGAAGTTGTGTAAAGCTAAGCCGAGCAGAAGGTTTTTAACTTATTAACATCTCAGGACCACAGCGTGTTAGCAGCCTCGGGGGGGGGGGACGGTACATTGCTGTTCTGCTTTTTTCCTTTTAGGACCATCTTGGAGTAGTAATTGTTCAGTTAAAAACCCAAGTGGGGATGGTCCTATGGTACCTATAGTAATCCATTGCACTGTCATTTTGTGCCCCAAAGGGAAATCTCCGCACCCTTTCAGAAACGAGTCTCCCAACAATCGTGAGAGGGTGAGTCAAACAAATGGTTACATGGTCTTGCCCATGACTCTGTCAACTTAGCTGCAGAGTTGAAAACAGAACCTAACTCTGCTGATGATTCTAGAACAGCTGCATGCCTCCTGCGTGCCTTATTTGTAAGGGAGGTTGTTGAGGGAATGTCTTTCCCCCCCGGTTTTGTTTAAAACCAGTTATTTGCAAAACTTTTATACTCCGCTGTAGAAATCACTGCAAGCAGAAGGGATCTTGGCAGCCTAATTAGAGGGTCTGAATGATACTATCGCCAGTACAGCCATCGGCATTTAGGGATGAGAGCAGCATGTTTGAGTCATTTGGCTATAGCGGAGTGGCATGCATTTCATTCGGAGGTTATCGGTACTTAAATATCTCTTGGATGAGTTTTCAGTCTTATTCAGTGAGTGGTTGGAGGACAGAAATCTCTGTATTTGTAGAAACACTGAACTTGATTTTTAAAAATCCATGGATTTGTTAGTGATCTGTCTGGAAAATTGCAATGAGCATTGCAGAGTGGCGATGGAGCGAAGGGACACATTTTAAAAACAGACGTGCCTGTTGTCTGTCTGACTCAAACTCTCTCTCTGTGGGGCTACCCATGGGGATGGTTTGGAGGCTGCAGCTGGTGCAGAATGCGGTCGATGGGTCGCTGTCAGCACATTACTCCGTTCTTTGCACTGGCTGCCTATGGCCTTCTGGGCCCAATTCAAGATGTTGGTACTGACTTACAAAGCCGTCTATGGCCTAGGCCCTACTTATCTGCAAGACCGCCACACTCGCTGAGCTTTGGACTGACCCTTGCGGTTGGCTGGGAGTGCCCTTCTTGAAGTCCCCCCGGGTATCTCGGGGGGTGACTATGGAGAGCGTGTTCTTGGTAGCTGCGTCAAGGCTGTGGAACTCCCTTACGGCACCTCCCCTGCTTTTGAAGGCGGTGTAAGACCTGGCTGTTCCGCCAGGCTTTTGGTGAGGAAGATGGGGTGTGTGTGTTGAGGGTTGGGGTTGGCGGGTTTTTGTATTTTGTGATGCTCCACCGTGCGGATTTTTATAAGTTTATTTTATGTTATGTTTATATTTATTGTGTTATATTATTGTATTTTACATATTTTAATATGGTAAATTAAAATTATACCCTGAGCTGCTGTTAGCAGGAGGGTGTGGGGTAAAAAATAGTTAAATAAGTAAACAAATAAATGAGTTAAAACCCAAACCCAAAGCAGGGACAGGGAACCTCGGGCCTGAGGGCGAAATGCGGCCTGCAGTAAATTTCTATGTGGCCCCTTTCCATTTTCTGGATCTGGCCCTTGAATCCAGTTCCTGTCTCCGGCCACTGAAAAACTAAGCTGAGAGTAAGGGAACAAAGATGAGGGAATACACACAAGGATAGGGACGGATCTCTGACACTAGGGACGGGTGTCGCGGATTCAGTTTAATCTGGAACTGCTTGTAACGGGATCAGTCCGTGCTGAACTGCAGCAGGCATGTTGCAGTTTGGTTAAAATCGATTTTTAAAAAGTGCATGCACAAAATGGCGACTGGACCATTCTGCACATGTGCAGCTTTTTCCAAAATTCTAGATCTGGAATTCCCTCTCGATGCCCATCCGTGCATGTCACAGATCCATGAGCTGGGGCCTCCTTTTCTTGAGTACACCCTTTTATGTTGTCCTTGGAGCATGTACTAATTTTCAGAGTGTCCCCTGGGATGGAAAAGGTTCCCTACTCTTGCATTAAGGCCACAGTGGTGCTTTTTTAGTGTGGGCTAGGGGGTGCAAAAGGGAAGTCTGTTAGGCTAAAAAGTGTAGGTGGAAGGAAGTTAAACAGTGCTTGCGAAAATCATTCTAGTTGTGTCTTGCTAAAAGCTCTATTGATCTGATGTGCTGTGCCCAACCACAACATTATCTCCCCTGGAACGGTTTCTTTTATTTAAACCAGGACAAAGAATATTGCAAGAGGGAGACTTTCAAAACTTGCAGTGGGTTTTTGTACAGAGTTTCCTGTTCTTTTGACCTTCTTGCTTAGTTTACCAGATCTATTTAGACGTATGGAGTCTCCTTAGTTTGTGTTTGAACACCCCTAGTCATTGATTCTTCAAATACTTCTGCTTTACTGTTTTGAAGTGATTGTGTCAGGGCTCTGCTCACTCTCCAGTTTTGTCAGATGGGAAGGGGCTATTCCACCACGACCGTGGGAGGAGGCCATATTGAGTTTGACGGCGCATCGGAATGGCTGCTTTTCACACAAGAGGCTAATTGTGCGATATATTTTTTTGGTAATTTTTTTTTTTTTTTTTGGTAACCTGAAACCTGCCTGACAAAGGACCCTGTGAGGTCTGAAAGCTTGCCTACCTCCACCAACTGGAGTTGGTCCAATAAAAGATATCACCTACTACTTGTCTCAATCATGGGTTTGTAATTTACTACTGCGAGTTAACTGCATGTGCGAGTGCACTATTCCGCGTTTGTCCTGCATGTTATGCCTTGAGTGCTCGTGCATTACCAGGCTCTGAAATCATGATTACTATTATTATTGTTTGTTTATTAATATAGCACCAGCAGTGTACCTGGCACTGTACAATCAGTAGTTCGAGACAAGTCCTTCCCTGAAAGGGCTTACAATCTAGGAGAGACAAGGAAGGGGGAAACGAGGTAGAGGTGAACTTCGGGAGAGACAAGGACACATTCATGAGGTTGTGAAAATGCAGGTGCATGTGCTTAACTTTTAGTTACCGGGAAGAGAGTATGAGTAAGAGCGGGATGAAAATTCAATTTCACTCATGACAGGCCTTTTGACTCATGACTAGGGAAAGCCTGATGGAAGTGGTAGGTTTTCAGGAGGGATTTGAAAATTGGGAGGGAGGGGGCAGAACAGATGTATCCAAGGCTGGAGTTCCAGGGATTTGGGGGCAGCAAGAGAGGGGCGGAGATGTTTAGCGGAGCAGGGGAGTTGCAAGCAGGCGAGGGAGGGGGCAGAGGAGGAGTGAACATTGATGGGTGTTATGGTTGTGCAGAAGTGGGACTATGAGAACACCTGTGTCAGTATTACAATCATGGGATAGCAGGCATGGAAACCAGCAGGATGGAGCCCTGGTTTGTTCCTGGCTCGTTAATTTCAACTGGCTTGTTAATTTCACCAAGCAGCGTTGCATCCTCCGCATCATCGGAGGCAAAACTGGGTGGCTTTGCTTTCCTATCAGACTTGAAGCTGTGTAGCATTTGCCTCCCACAGTTTTCCCCGGAGGTAAACGCTGCGCATATTGCCTTGTGGAAAAGCACTTAGTTATACGCAAACTCCCCTCCACCCTTCTTGGGCTGGGGGGGTGGGGGGTGGTGGCACGGGCAGCCACTCAGGGCCTTTTTAAAAACACGTGACTTCTCCCACAGTTTAAACCTGCGTCTCTTGGAAACCTCTTCAGGGGGCAGGGGGGCTTTAGATGCTCCTCCGTGAACTGGAAGTCGCCTGGACCGGGCACTATTAGAAACAGTGGCACTGTGCAACTCCTGAATTTTTTTTAATTTTTTTTTATGACGCAACATAGATAAGACCCCAATCGGGTTTAAACTGTGGGAGAAATCCTACTTGTTTAAAAAGGCCCTGAGTGGCTGCCCGTGCCCCCTGTCATGCGGAGGATGCAACGCTGGAAAATCCACCTCTGCATCCTCCCAATTATCAGGGTCTTATTTATGCTGTGTCTCAAAACACCTGGGAGTTGTGCGGTGCTGCTGTTTCGAATGGTGCCCGGGCAACTTCCGGTTCACGGAGGAGTGTCTAAAGCCCTCTGCCCCCCGCGGAGGTTTCCAAGAGCCACAGGTTTAAACTGCAGGAGAAATCCCGCTTGTTTAAAAAGGCCCTCAGACTCGGTAGTTTTGGGAAGTTTCCTAATGCTGTGGAGACAGCCTGTGGCCCTCCCCCCACCCCCTTTCAGAGGAACCAATGAAGAGCTGGATTCTGTAGCCAGTTTTGTTGTGTTAGGTTTTGAATGCTGCTTGCTGAAGGGGCGTAGGTCAGCATTTGTCCTGCAGTGAATGAAATGACTTCACTCTAAGGAGTTTCTGTTTTTCTTCCGTTGTCTATGTTTAGTTTTGTCGATAGCAGGAAATTGCGGACAGGTGGGAAAGGTTGAGCAATCTCAAGTTTACTCGAGTAGTTTTTTTTTGTTTTTTTTACTGATTGAACTTCTTTTAAATCCTACTTGTTCAGTGATCATTCACAGTCCTTTCTTCTTCCTAGATGTATGGGATAGGGACAGACTGTAATCATGGTAATAGCTGCCAAAGAGAAAGTGGGGATAAGTGGCTGTCACAAGAAATGTCACATACAACCGCTTGAATGTTTGTTGGTCTTCTCCCCTGTCTCTCCCACTGTCCCCTCTCCCTGTCTCCCCCATATCTTTTAGATTGTAAGCCACAGGCAGGGTCCGCGTCTATTGTATGTTTCTGTACAGCACCAAGCACCTGACTGGTGCTATATAAATGTTTATTATAATAATAATAATAATAATAATAATACAACATAGCAGGTGTCAAAAATGGCATCATTTAAAAAAAATTATAAATAAAATCAAGCAAAGCACTTTTCCCTCTCTCTGAGTCTGACAGTATTCTGTCTAAAAAGAATACCAGGGATTTACATTGACATCACTTCTTAGGTTGCATTCACACAACCTGCTGTTAGTGTGTGTATTGGCTTAAACTCCCATTGTGCAGAACTGTTAGTACTCCTCTCCCCTTGATGATCCTATGTTCTCTGCTACTCCATTTGTGAGGTTTTCCATTCATGGGGTGTGTCTTGCTACTGGCAGTGGTGTTAGATGGATGCTTTCTTCCCCATAGCCAGCCTTGTTTCCTTTGACATCACTTCTGACCTCCAATTGACCATAGAGTAGTGACCAGAGCGTGCGGAGCAGCGACCCCTCCTGTACTAGAGAACAGACATTTGCTCCTTCTGGGATATAGCACAAGCAATGCTCAGTGCTCCTCCTTAGTACTAATGCAAGGAATTGGGGAGAGACCAGGGGCACTGCCAGCAGTGTGAAAGCATGTTTATAAGACAACAGAAACACTGATGATGGGACATGGGGTGAGCTTGCAAAAGGGGCAGTTCCCCTGTACCCTCACAAATGTGTATATAGGAACACAGACGCATGATGTGAGGCTCCTTCCCGAGTGTATGGGATGAGTTTGGACTGCAATCATGGTAATAATAACTGCAAAAGGGAAAGTGGAATATTTGGCGATTTCAAGAAATGTTGCATTAAAATAGCAGACATCCGAATTTAACAAATAAATAGAAAATCAAGCCAAACACTTTTCTCAGAGTTTGACAATTGTACACTGTCTGGTTTCAAGCATTAGTCACGTGTGTTCATGCGGACGGAGCCTGAACGATTTGGAATTGGCCCAATTTTGCGGTTACTTTGACTTGCACGGGTGTGAGAATAACATAGCCCATATGTGCCTATGGCGCAGTAATGCAGTGAGACCATCCTAGTTCTTAAGGATCATGTAGACCAGGGGTGGGGAACTTGTCACTCCCTGGGGCTGTGTTGAAAATGAATTCAAGCTTTGAGGGTTGCCTAGAAGTTCCAAGCAGGGGTGCTCAAGGCGTGTACTTGGGAATTGGAGGGTTCACATCCTGGATCTGTTCCCTCCTTGTGTCCATGCCCTCCTCTCCTGAGCTCAGTCTTTTGTCACTTGGGGTAGGAACTGGGTCCAGGAACTGGAAAAGGGCCAAATAAAAACTATCCATGGGCTGTGTTTGGCCCCTGGGCCTGAGGTTCCCCATCCCTGGTGTCAGGCTCATTGTCTTGCGTTTCCCTTGCCCACCCCTACCAAGATTTATGTGCATGCTTAACTTTATGCATGGTGAGAGTGGCTCCACTTGGGTTTAATGGGGCCTACTTTGTCCATTATGCATTTTGCGTATTTCATCAAGTCTGTACAAGGGTGTCTTTTTAATGGCAGATTAATGTTTCTCTGCATACATAGTATGCAAAGCTACAGTACTTCCACTCGCAGTGTTATCCTTGAGATGTTTAGTGTGCGCTCCACGCCTTAGTACCGATGCTGATTCATTGAAATTAATGGGACTTGTACAGGTGCAGAGGGCTAGCGCCTATCCTAAACAGCTTGAGGACCGTGCCTGGTTTGGGTTCTATTCTTTTTCTTTCGCTCTAAAGAACTGAGCATCTCAATAGTTAATTAGTCCCGAGTTATCCTTTGGCACCGTGGAAAACCTCCCCAACAGCGCCTGACAGCACTGTAATGCCACTGTATATTATTAGACTTGGGATGATGATGATGATTTTGTCCAGCCTAATTTTTCTTCCTGAAGAGAGTTTCTTCTTAGAGACAAACACTCTTGGATAATATAATTTTGGCCATGTTCCTTCCTAGAAAGGCCACTGCGTGCTCTCTCTCTCTCTCTGTGTCTGTTGACAAAACTCTGGCTTGCTGAAAATGGTGATCTTTTCCCCATGTATCTTGGAACTTTTTCTTTCATATGAAGCCTCTTTTTACTTGAAAGCAGGGGGCTGACTATGGCTCGCAACTAGTTGTTTGGCTTTTTTGGTGACCTTTTTTCCAGTTTCTAGATGGGACACCTGGATCCGGTTCCTGCCCCTGGGCACTGAAAAACTGAGCTTGGAGAAAGGAAGCGGAAATGTGGGTATGCAAGCAAAGGTAGGGGCAGATGAGAGTCCAGATCATGGATCTGTCCCATGCCTCTTAAACACCCGTGCCTCACCTTTTACGTGGGCCTTGGAGCTTGCACTAATTTTCAGAGTGATTCCTAGGAGGGAAAAGGTTCCCCATCCTTGCTTTAAAGTATGTGTGCACTCATTTTGCTGAAATTTAAACCTGTACACTAGAGTAGACCTCTGTTTCAATACTGAGGTCAGCCTCCCTTTAAAAAACAAAACCAAAACCAAACCCTTCTATCACAAAGGAACACCTGGATGCAAGTGGCTTTTGGGTGCAACTTGAAAATCCAACTGTCTGATAGACATATATGCTCCTTGCAACAGGAAGCGGGAGTGCAACCTGAAATGACTGTAAGTGGAAAAACTAAGCCATGTCTGTATTTGGAGCTATGGTCTTGGGAAATCACATTCACACCTGTGGCAGCATACAGATTTTGCCTCCCGCAAGCCAAAATCTGCTCGGGAGTTCAGCCAGTGTGAAACCCCTCCTCCCTCCTCTGCGTGGCTTTGCAGGAGATAACCTGGAAGCGCACAGAGCAGAGAAATCTAGCTCCGTACTCTTCCGGGTGATCTCTGGCAAAGCCACTTTGGGGGGTGTGGTGTTCACACCAGCCGAACTCCATGCAGATTTTGGCTCTCGTGGTTTCTTCCGGAGCCAAAATTTGCGTGAGGCCGGCCGCCACCACAGGTGTTAATGTGGTCTCACACCAATATTACCATTTGCAATTTTAAAAAGTGCTCCGAAATGTATAGACTGTGCAACATGACTGAGTTAGCATTGCTGATGACACCTTAGCTCTTCCGTTCGAATTATTATTGATATTGTGCCAACCATGCCTAAACAGTGGTGGCTAGAGACAGATCCTTGCCCCCAAGGGGCTTACATTCTAGCATGGACAAGTGGTGGGGTGGCAGGGGGAATAGTTGGTCAATGTTAGGAACCTGTTAATGCTTCAGACTTCTTTTTTTGTCTCATATGTATAATGAAAAAAACCTTGCACCTTTTATTTAATGCCATTGAATGGATGTCATTGAGAGCTTTGCAGTAGATTTCAAGAAGAATCAGGCACACACATCCTATTCAAGAGCTCTGTTACGCTAAACTGTGCTTTATTACCCTTCATCTGTCTGTGTGTTTGTGTTTTATACAGCCTTTTAAAAAATGGTTTCTCTGGTCATTTTAATTACATTTTAAATGTAGACTACAGAAAATAGTCAAGCAAGGGTAGAAAATGTACTATTAAAGCCCCCCCCCCCCCCTTAGTGTACGAGTAGAACCCATTACCAGCTTGTAGGACATTAAAGAAATATTCTGTGACAAAAGAAAGAAGCAGTGGTGGCATTGAGCACGCCGGGGATTTGATGTACTGCTTCTGACTTGAATTATTGCTAAGGTTTGCCTTCTGTCGGGAAAAGGACAGCTGTAAATAAATAAAGGCAACCTACAGCAGAGGATGCAAACTAGCGAAGAGCAGCGGGAATGGGGGTGATTGTTGTTTTTACAAGATAAACTGTTCACATGAAGTCTTCAATCATCTGTATCTTTGGGGGCCGACAGCCACTGTAGCAACTCGCTTCAGAGAACTGCTGATCAGTCGGCTCCAACAAATCATTTTTTGTTTTGTTTTGTTGTTAGCCGCCGCAGTTGTGTGAGCGCTGGAGTGAAAATCATTGAAATGTAAAATGTTATTGCTTTAACTAGCTTGTTGTAAACCAAGTTTGCGCCAAGGGCACTTCCTTTTCAGCTGCCCATAAAGCTAGTTCTCTCTGCACTTAAAAAAGACACAACCTAAAACGGTAGCATCCAAACCTATTAAACTGATCCTGTGCCCCTTCCCCCCCCCCCCTTTTTTTTTTAAAAAAAGTTTTCTTTACAGAAGTAATTCAGGTCATTAACTGGATCATAGTACTTGATAACTAATTACTTTTACACCTTAGTAAAAAAATACCTTGCTGGGTTATTATAATAATAAATATTTATATAACGCCCCCCTGCCATGTCACTTGGAGCACTTCACGTATAACAAATTCACACAACTTTTAATCCTCACAACAACCCTGTGAGGTAAGTTAGACAGATAATATTGTGACTGGCCCAAGTTATTTACACAGCACTCGCTTTTAGAGTGGGTCGTTACACAAACACATATTCTAAGTGGAGTGTTAAATTACCACTGCCTTTCCTCCTTGAGAATCTTCTCTGCCAGCTGATGTAAGGGGTGGGCCATTAATGCAGGGAAGTAGGTAGCTGTAGGAATGCATTGCTGCTGGACAAGGCAAATGCAGATTAAGGCAAAAATGGTGAGCTGGCAAGGAGGGGAAAGGGTGTTGGTATGAATGACGGTCAGTGCTCAAGGAAGGCTGCAGTAAGGCTGCCTGGGGAGCTTATGTCTATTGACTCTTTCTGGGCCTCCCCACCCCCGCCATAGGAAACCTTGCTGTCTTGCTCCTTTCCTTTCTCATCCACATACAGGTGGTGATTTCCTGAAGGCCCAGGTGCTCCCAGTTCACCTGACTTCCCCAAACGCAAACCAAATTGCAAATGCAAAATCAGTTTAACAATCTGCTGGAGGCTGCTCGGCTTGCCTGACTGCCACTGGCCCATTTGCGTAGCCCTGTTTTTCCACCATGCACAATTATGCATATGGAATAGCAGTGTTGGTTGCGTAGGAGTGTGTCCCTTGTGCTTCCTGATCCAAACCACGGCTTGTCTTCAATAGCTACAGCAAACCTGAATTTTTATTCCACATACATTAGCAACTGCAGAGTACACACACAGTTTATTTTAGGTGGAGGTGAAGGAGCAGATAGGACAATTGCCCAGGGTCCCAAGTCATGGGAACAGGTCCCAAGCAGCTTCTTTTTTTTTTTTGCAAATCCATTACAAATGGAATAAACCCTGGCTGTGAAATTTTGTTCTTTTTGGCTGTTTTAAAAACCCAGCTGGGCAAGCATCTGTCTATGATGCTGTAGGGCAGGAGATGTCCTGCCTAGGAACAAGAGCTTGGATTAGATCAGGGGCGCGCAGATAGCTTTTTCCTTGAATGCCATGAGCCACTACTCCAGTATCCTTACCTGAAGGGGGAAAAGGATTCAGGATTGGTGAAGAAAATGATGAACCAACTTGTGGAGCGACTGGCTAAATGCAGGCTGCAGTTTTTGTCTTACCCATTTCTGTCAGGGGTGAGGAGCCTCTCCCAACCCATGTGGGAGGGACAGATTTCCCACTCCCATAGGGTTCCGTGGGCTGGAGCATCCTGAGGGAGTTATGCGACCCTCTGCCAAGGTGAGGTTACCCCCCCACCCCCACCCCCCATTTCCTACGTAGGAGACTTTGCCACTGGCCGCCGCCCAACGGCTGGCAGGGCTGTGCCGTAGCTGGACCAGACCAAATGGGATTACAGGAAAACCCCAGGCTGGAAGTTCCCCTGGTTTAGGTGAATACTGCAAGGGTTGCGAAGAGTATGTCAATAACTCAAAACAGAAACAATTTTAGCCTCTTTTTTTTCTTCTTCTCCTTCCCCTCCATGAGAATGAGCTTGCTGGGCCCCTTGGATCACCAGGCCCTGTAAAGTGTTTCCATTCCCCCCCCCACTTCAATTGCCTTTATTTGAGGCCTGAAATAAGTGGGGTTGGACGGCTGTAGGTTAAATTAGGTCATATCGTTGGAGTAGTGAAAATCTTAATTCCAGTATATGGTCTGGACAGTCATTCGCGTGTATTGTCTGCACCCACTGCCACCTTTTGTGATTTGACCCTGAGAATCCCATAGGCCAAAATGGGAGTCTCGGGGTCAAACCACAAAAGGTGGCAACCCTACCTGCACCGTAGATTCATGGGGTGGGGGGGAGGGGAGAGTCGAGCAGCAACCAACACTCCCCCCCCCTTCCCCGATCACCTGCAGTCCAAGCGTTCAGAGGACAAATATTGCCCTTTGTTTGGATTTTCCCTGTGTGTGATGGTTGTCATTTCTACTTGTGTAAAATGTCTCCAGAGTAGAATGGTAGCAAGCAGACTTTAACCACACCTTATAAACTGGTGTTGAAACATGATTATTTGCACCTGTTTTCCACAAAGAATGTTTTCTATAGCAGAGGGAAATCTAAAATAAACATTATACCACCATTCCAGAGAGACAAAGTGGTTTGAAGGATATCTTTTATTGGACCAACTGTTGCTGGTGGAAATAAGTAAGCTTTTGGGCTACACAGGGCCCTTCTTCAGGCATGTAGCATAGCCACTGCCAGTTATTTGTACTGGCTACGCTACATGCCTGAGGAAGGGTCCCATGTGACCCGAAAGCTTGCTTATTTCCACCAGCAACAGTTGGTCCAATAAAAGATATCATTTGCACCATTTTGTGTGTCTGTCACTTGGGACCAACACAGTGATCACACCCTATCTCTGGACCCCCATTCCATTGATAGCTTTTTCCTGGAATACCTTTTGCTGCTCCAGTAGCCTTACCTTTGTTGGGAAATAAATGTGTGTGTTGTACCTGAGTTTACCCCAACCGGGATCGAAGGTCACCATTTAACAAGCCAATGTATGTGGGTACAACACAATTTTATTGGTTAGACACATAGCACCTGGACATGGCAATATTACCAGTTAAGAACCCCAGTATCCCAGTAGGATGTCTTATGTGTCTGACGCCATGGTCAGAGACATGAGCTGGTTCAGAGGAGGTGAGGAGGGGTCCCAGGAGGTAGCTGGAAAGGAGCCTCTGGTCTCTTGATCTTTGAGAGAGATGAAAAGGGTCAACAGCCCACGAGGTTCACAAGTGCTGAGAGAAAGATTAGGTTCTTGGTGTTCTCTTTTATAGTTATACTGTAGGCGGCTTTTGGTTGTCATTTATTACGAATACATGTTGCAGGGTACCTTCCTCCTTTGAGCATGCCAGGTGTGGCAACCATTTGTTGACTTCTGTATCACTTGGAGCATAGCCATTAAAGCTACTTGGCATTTGGGAGTTTTTCTCTACTTTCTAGTTGCTGATCTGGTCTGCTGAGGCGAACTCCCTTCCTTTCAGGCCTCCCTTTTCTTTCTCAGAGATAATGGCCATCTGAGTTTGTTTTTCGACCTTGAATGACTGGTTACTGCTTTCTCCCATAATTTGTCTTCTACATCAGCCCAAGAAACATAGCCAGGCTGAGTTTCTTCAGGCCTCATCTTTCTTATTTCTCTGACCGTGGCCAAACTGCCTAATTATTTCATAATATCTTAAGGGGAAAAAGGATCCCAAAGAATCCAGAGATGAGTGAAGATGATGATTAGCCTTGCTGTGGAGAGATTGGAGAATCTTTAGTAGAGCTGATCAATGTGGGGAAAAAATACTACTGTGCATGCCTTGAATATATTGCAGGCCGGAGCAGCAGAGAGTGGGTTTTATATATCGTCTATTGTACCCTGCAGAGATCTTTACTTGGCTTTTTTTATGAGACTCTCATTCTGCAGGCAGTGTCCTGAGCGAAAGCCCATAAATTCAGCTGCAACGTAATGAATTGGCCCTTAGTGAGTGAATCATGAGCTTGGGGGAATTGTGTATTTATGATTACTTTGCACTTTTCTTTCTGTTTACTTTCTGTTTACACAATTTTTCATCTCAATTACAGTTTTAACAACACTTCTGCTAGGGATTAGATTGGAGGCACTGATCCGAATGTCATAAAAGGCTATTGCATTAGGAGAGTTTTCTATGCTTTTGTCACTTGGCTTGTAGGCCAGTCAATCTGAGCTAATTTTGCGTATGTCTGTGATCCAGCAGAGCCTGGTGCCTGGAAAGTCAGAACCGGTACATACAGCTTAAAAAATCGAATGGGTTTAAGGGCTTTTAGAACCAACTTCTTAGGTTAATGTTAACGATGAGCTTATGCTAGAGGAAACCTTTCTCTGCTGTGGTGACTTTCGAATTGGCTTTGTAGCTTTTGTATGCTCCTTATGTACAGATTTCATAGTCATTTAACTCACATCTTCTCTTATGTGGGGGATGCTCTTAGGACAGTTCAAGCCACCTGTTGTGAACTAGACCCATGCCTGTCCTTGCTGGTTAAGGCTTTCTGAGAGATACTGGGGCAGCTGCTGGTGGGGATAGTCGACGCTTCCCTTAGGGAGGGGAGGGTGCCGGACTGTCTCAAGAAGGCGGTGGTGCGGTCCCTGCTCAAGAAGCCATCTTTGAACATTGACGTCCTGGCCAGCTATCGGCCAGACTCTAGCCTTCCCTTTTTAGGGAAGGTTATTGAACGGGTGGTGACTTGGCAGCTTTGGGAGCATTTAGACCGGGTCAGTTCTCTTGATCCCTTGCAGTTGGGTTTTTGTCCGGGTTATGGCACAGAAACTGTGCTTGTGGCCTTGGTTGACGACCTCTCCTGTGAATTGGGCCGGGGCCGTTCGACCCTGTTGATCCTGTTAGATCTCTCGGCTGCATTTGATACCGTTGATCATGAGTTGTCGGTGACTCGGCTGCGGGACCGGGCAGGGATTAACGGGACTGTTCTTGAATGGTTCCGCTCTTTCCTGACTGGGAGAACCCAGCGTGTGGTGCTGGGGGAGTTTTCATCTCCCCTCCGGGGCCTCACGTGTGGGGTTCCGCAGGGTTCCATCTTATCCCCTCTCTTGTTCAACGTGTACATGCAGCCTTTGAGGGAGGTCGTCAGGGAGTATGGGGTGAGATGTTATCAATATGCTGATGGCACCCAGCTATATCTCTCCTTTTCTTCCGACTCAGGCCCGGCAGTCTCGGTGCTTACCTGGTGTTTATCAGCTGTGGGGACTGGATGAGGGCGAGCCGCCTGAAATTAAATCCTGACAAGATGGAGGTGGTGATTGTGGGGAGGGCCAAGGGAGTGATGGCCCCCATCATTGATGGGGTCCGTCATCCCTTGGTTTCTCAGGCCCGGAGTCTGGGGGTGCTTCTGGATCTGCAGCTCCGCCTGGATGCCCAGGTGATGGCTGTGGTGAAGGGGGCATTTTGCCAATTACATCTGGTGTGTCGGCTTAGGCCGTATGTCTCAGACTCAGATCTGGCCACAGTCATCCATGCTTTTATTACCTCGAGACTGGATTACTGCAACACACTCTTCATGGGGCTACCCTTGGTGCTGGTTTGGAGACTGCAGCTGGTGCAGAATGCAGCAGCCTGTCTCTTGACTGGGACGGGCCAACGCAAACACGTTACACCAGTGCTCCGTGCTCTGCAGTGGCTGCCAATAGTTTTCCAGGCCCAATTCAAGGTGTTGGTGCTGACCATTAAAGCCCTAAACAGCCTGGGCCCTGCCTACCTGCAGGACCGCTTCACCCTCCGAGTCTTGGATTGGCCCCTGCGGTCAGTCAGGGGCGGCCTCCTTGGGGTCCCCCCCGGGTTTCCTGGGTGTCCACCATGAGGAGGGCGTTCTCTGCGGCTGTGCCGCGGAACTCCCTCCCATTGGAGGTCCGTTTGATTACCGACCGCCCGTCTTTCCGTAGGCCGTGTAAGACCTGACTCTTCCGCCAGGCCTTTCCCGAAGGGGTTGGGGGGGATGGGTTTTATATTGTTTTAATTGTAGTTTATAATTGTTTGTTTTAATATGTTTTTAAATGCTGTGAGCTGCCATGAGGTGCCTGAGGCAGGAACGGGCGGCATATATATTTTTGAATAAATAAATAAATAAATAAAATCCTTACTAAAAACCAGCCTCTCTTGTCAGGCTTTTCCTAGTCCCATGTCCCTACAGGCTGCTCACCAATGCTCTCTCTGTCCTATCATTGGGGGTTCCCTTCTCCCCTGTAATGATGCTAACATGCACACCTGCGTGAGATTTGTCAACTTTATGAATGTTTCCCTGTCTCTCCCATGGGCCAAATGCATCCCTGTGGCTAGTTTTTATCCGGTCTCTTCCCAGTTCCTGGCTGTAGGCCTGTGGAGCCAATGCGTGACCTCGGAAGCACTGCAGGCGTGCACTCGGGTAGAAAGAATACAGAGGAGGGCATACATTTGAAGAGAGGGGATGGATCTGTAGGTTGGATCCATGAACTAGATCCGTCTTCCCTCCCCTTAAGCACTCCTTGAACTCAACATCCTTCAACTCTTATCCGGCCAACAGAATATATAGTTATTTTCCAAGTGTCCGCGAAGGGGAGAAAAAAGCTTCCCTACTTCTTCTTCTTCGTTTAAATGTATACCCCACCCTATCCCCAAAATAGCTCAGGACAGCTTACAATAATACAAAAACACAATATCAATACGTCGAAAACAAAACCCCACATCTCCCCATGCTCAACCACCCCACCCCCTATGCCGACACCGCCCCTAAAGAGAGGTCATGGCAAACTACCATCACTTCCCACCCACTCCCCTATCTTTTGCCTGGGGAAGAGAGTCTAACCTTCCCACCCAGACCTCAGCCTCCCTCCTAAACCCGCACAAATTAGGCTAAATCCCCCCTTCCCCTGGAAATGGTTTGGAACAAAATGAGGTAGATAGAGTTAGGTTTACAGTGCAGACAGGCGCAATCTTTGAAAATGAGAAGGTGGAGGTTTTAAAAGCAGAGTGGAATTTTTATTTTTTAAATTGGAAAGGTTTGAAATACTTTATTCTGCCACTAACTTGGGATGATGTAACAAATGACCCCGAAGCTACTTGTATTTCCAGACACTAACCCAAGGTACGTTTTAAATGTAAAAGGAATTTGTAGTCCTTATTTTAAAAATCCACTTCCTGTAGTTGCTAGGCAGAGTAGAGCATGATGTTTGACTGAGTCTGCTTAACAGCATTATCCCAGCGATTGTATCACCATAAGCGTGGTTGGTAGCTTTTTACAGACGGGTGAGCAAAAAACACTGCAATTATACTGCGGCACAGGGCTGTGTCAGCTATCTAGGAAGAGGGATGTAATAACCCAGAGTGGGGGAAGGTTCTGTAATGCAGACGGACTGTGAACCTTTGAGTTAAACTGACATCTGTAAAACATGATGGTGAAACACTGAGCTATTTGTTTTTGAACACTTGCCTCTGGTCTTTGAACCTTCTGGAGAATATAAGATCTTCCTAGAGCTGAGAAGGGAATATTAGGAGGTGCTGGAATGATCAGAAAAATGTGAAATGCCCAGGAAAAACACACAAGCACCATGCCAGATGGGGTTAGACAAAACCAAACATGTAATGGGTTGTATTTTTGTGGCCAAGGTGCTCTAAAATGTTACGTGTAATGCCTGCTTAGCTTACGGGGTTGTCGTTTTTAACAGAAAACAGATGGGGAAAAACTGAGGCACAGAGTGGTGAAATGACTGTCCCACAAGGCTGCAGCAGAGTCTGGAATTGGTTCCCCCCAGTAGATTGGCTGCCAGCCCTTGCTATGACAGAAATATTTTTTGCCTAAGATTTTTCTTGTGTTCATGTTTCTTCCTCTCTTACTTAATTAAGAAATGCGGCGAACGCTGACACAGTTTACTATGCTTAATCTCATTCACGTTGTTTACTAGCATCCTAGAAGGAGTCTCCCAATTCCTCACGTGCACCAGTTCAGAAGAATTTATTTGACATGGCATCCTGCGTAGTTGAATAACTGCAACAAGGGGTTAAATACTCCCCTCTGGGGAGGTACGGTCACCCTATGCCCAGTCCAGTTAGCAGGCCCCCATGCTGCTGGGCTCCCCTAGCCCCTTGATCCTCCTCGATAGGTCCTTTTGCTAGGCACAATCCCTCAGGCCCAGGTGCCTCTACCATCAGGGGTAGCCTCTTGGCTATGGGATGGCTCAGCCCCTTGTAGGCAGAGCTCTCCCTGCCTCTTGCCCTGGCAGGTCCCTTAAGCCCAAGCTTTCCCTAGCTCCTGCTTCTCAAAGTCTCTCTCCTTTAGACTGAGCCTACCGCAGGTGCTTTGGGCTGACCCAGCCATGTCCAAGTCCAGGGGTGGGGCATCGGGCACTGTCCTTCCCTCAATCAGTGCGCCCGCCCCTGCCAGCACCTGTTGCCCCATCGCTGGTGCTAGCTCCCTTTAAAGGGCCAGTAGTCCAAACAGCCTGCTCCCTGCTACACCCCTCTTGGCTCGAAAGACTGAAGGCAGTGTACAATATATTAGAAATTCCCCAAGATAATTGGAAAGGAAAACCCACATGAGTACCCCGTAAAAATCCCTTGAACTTGGGTTTTTTGCGGCCATCCAATATCCTAGTGTAATGCACAGTTAACAAAAGCCCACTCAATCCCCTATCGTTGCCTTCCATTTCTCTCTTTACCCCAATTAATACAATCATTGAAAATTACCAATCCTGAAAACCAGAATTCAGTCTGCCACTCTATGGTACAGTATTGTCAAGATTTTCTTATTCGAGTACTGGACATACAGCATAGGAGTCGGGTCCCCGGTTCCAAAGAAGAATTGGACTGACTAGGAATACAAGCTTCTGATTCTTACACGCTTCAGGCCATATAATCAAATCTTGTTTACCTGAATCGACAGTGGAAACAGACTATTCTTCAGCTTCAAGTTTTACCTATTAAGATGATTAACCATCTGAAGTACACCCATCCCATCCCAAAAGTCACACCCAGAGTAAGATCATAATGAGCCACTTTACTCTGGGCCACTCCCTGTAGGTGCAATGTTGAAGGAGAGTCTATATTATTATTATTATTATTATTATAAGCATTTAGATAGCACCAGCAATGTACCTGGTGCTTTACAGAGAATAAAATAGACACGGTCCCTGCTCGAGAGCTTACAATCTAAAGACGGGGAGGGGAAGACCGGGAAGGGGGAGCAGAGGGAGAGACCAGGGATGCGACATTCATGAGGATGTTGGGGGAATTTCCTTAGCTTAGGAAAGGCAGTCGGCTTTAATGGCCGTTGGCAGACCCAGCTGTCTTGATGAGGTCAGCACATGGCTGAAGAAGCTTGCTTTTGGGATGCAGGCCTCCTGGCCTATACAATGCCTTGTCTCTTCACTTCTCAATTGGTTTGAATGTTCATCCAAGTTAGCTTGTGTAGTCCTGGTTTGTCCTGAATAATAGCCTAAGAAGCCACTGGAGCTGGTTTTTGCTTCTACCCATAAAAGGCAAACAGACTAATTCTTGCTCATTAAACAGCTAGAAACTCCCTGAAATGCATTTTGATACCCTCTGTGGATGTTCACAATTGAGACATCATCCTGCACCAGATGGGTGTCCGCCTGCCCGTTGATTAGGTGTTCGCCCTCACCAGCCATGTGGCCTCCACTCACCGGACACACAGCCCGCCCTCATCCCGTCAGTTAGGTTGCGTGCAGCATCTCCGCATGTACAGGTCCGCCAGCACCATAGAGTCGTGAGTGAAAATCCTAGTGTGTCAAGAGGAGCAACCGCTTCCTGCCCCTTTCTCCGCTCTCACTGATGTTGCCAGTAGGGTACTGCCCGCACGCGCAGGAAATATTCACGGGGCTGCCCGTTTATTAGGCTGGACACGCTGAATGTGAGAGTGGATGCTGCACGGACCGAACCCAGACTCCAGTGGGCTTTTGTCTTATTTGTTGACACCCTGTGTGTTAATCTGTTGGGGATGATTGTGTGTTACGCTGGGACATTGGATGGTTGCAAATAGGAAATAAGAGTAGCTGGAGTGAGGAGAAAAATCAAGCTCCCATTCTGCTGCCAGACATGGTCCTTTAGGACTGTTGAATAGTCCATAAATACACGTTATTTTCAATACAAATACACACCGTGTGCCTTGGGGGAGAAAGTGCCTTTGAGTGCTAAAGTAATCAAAGTTTTACTCTTCCAGTGATTAATTAGCTTAAAAAATAAAGCTCATTAAATTTTATATTTGTAGTTAAGATGTAAGCGGTGTTTAGTTGCTGTGATGTGTCTGTCTGGTGTGCCAGGAGCTATATGTATTATGTATGAATTACCTGCTGCTGATGAGCAGAAGGGCATGTTGCATCTTAGGATACTGTCCTAATGAACAACGTTCATTAAAAGAGAAAGTGGTAATAAGCTTTAACTGATCTTAAAGAGAAATCCTAAACCCTGCTGACTTGCATGGTTTTTGTTTTTGAAGTTTCTACCAAGGCCCCTTGGCCCGCCTAGCTAGGCGGCCACCAGGGGAAATTGGCGCACTCCTGAGGAAGGAGCAAGGTCGGTCGCGGCGGCACTCCCCGCTTGCAGCTGAATAGCTGCGGGCGGGATCGTTGCCGGGCAGAACTGACAGGCCGCGGCGGGAAGAACGGCGGCCCGGCCGAGGTTGCCTGGCAACAGGGGGGCTTAACCAATGGGTGGGCGTGGTCTGGAGAGCCCCTCCTCCTTTGCTTGAGGGGAACCTCCCGCCCGCTGGCCAGTCCGGCATTCTGCCGGTTTGTTATCTCGGAGCTAGCCCCCCCTCCCTTCCTGGGGCACTGTAGGGGATACCCGGTTGCCATATGGGGCCAGGAAGGAATTTTTTGCAGGGGTACCTTATTGGCAGTGGGTCTCCTGTTTTTTGCCTTCCTTGCAGTGGCTTGTTAACAGTTTGGCTGATTAATCGGTCAGTAGTGAGATCGGAGGGAGAAACTGTTAGTTGAGGTTAGAGAGGTATGTTTTGTCGCACTCTTTGCAGGGGGGTCCAGTGCGGTACATAGAGTTGGGTTAAGAATAAATTGGGTATAGAAGTCATCTCTATAAGAGATGGGGAGGAAGGAGCAGGTGCACAGGCATGGCACGGCCAGCACCAAGCTAACCTCCCGGGGGAAGGGTGCTTAGCACACAGGTGGCAGGGGCAGGCACGGTCCCCAACCGGCGGCACCAATCCCTTACCTAGGTTTCAAAGGACATGGCCTCCCTCCTACCCTCTCGTGCCTCGGCAAATAGCCGACGCACGAGGGAACGGGAAGGGAGGATTCAAGATGGCATTGGGATGCACCTCCAGGCCATATCCTAGTGTCCATTATGTTTAAGTTGGTTAGTTATAGTACCGGCACTGAACCTGAAATGCCATAAGGGCAATTACCCCCACTAGGCTGATTCATACATTCCAATTTGAATAAAGAGTGCGGCCGTTTAAATCCAATACAGTTGTCCTTGTCTCATTCCAATGCGCCGTCAATCTGCTCATGCTCAAGCAAAGCTATGATGGATTTTATTATTCATGATTTCACAATTGGCGAAGGCCTTGCAGTCAGCAGCGGCCACAGATTGAAGAAGATTGTTTAAATAACTTAGTGTCTTGTTTTTGGTTAGTTATTATGGGGAAAGTGTTGAAATAGCAGAGGTTCATATGGTTTGCATGAGCTCCTTCAATCGGTGTTAGTTACTCCAGAATAGCTAACTTGCTTGATTCATGCTTATGATGACGAGGGATGATAAAACCCCCCATTTAACAGCACTTTAGCCACTCTGGTAGTGGGGGGAAAAGAGGTAGTTAAAATATGCAGGCTTTTCAGGGGGTCCAGGTAGGTGTGGGTTCCTTCTCGCAACATCCGACTCCTGCAAAATAATTTACGTGCTCTGGAAAGTTTCCTCTTAAAATAATTTCATTTTTTTGTAGCCCCCAAAAGCCTTTGATTCCTTCTACAGGGCAACTAGAATGTCATGGGGCCCGCCTACGATGGGCCTGTGGTTTGTTGTTCATCTGTTGCCTACCAGCAGCAGAGGGAGGGGCCAGAGTGAGTGGGGTGACTACTGACAGGACATGGGTGTTTCTTGGTGTGGTAACCCCATTATAATGGCTTGTGTTCTATGGGCGCTTAATGACAAATAATGAAGTTAAAAATGTTGTGACCTCCCAAAATAAACCAGGGAGAGGAGGGGTGATGGCTATACTTTTTTCTTATTTTTTCCCCCTGTAGTTGTTGAACTTTTAATGATCAGCTGAACTGCAGATGGGATTCTAGCAAAAACAGTGCTGAAGAGTTGAAGAGAGCTTTGAGTGCAGTTTTGTAGAGTTAAAGAAGGATTTGGGTGGGAGACAGGTCTAAAAAGATTTGAAACTCTGATTTTGATCCTGCAGATTTTTCTTGTGTTCCCTTTGGACCCTCTCATAGAGTTTGCTTTAGGGTGGGGGAATCTTTGAAAATTGGTACAAGCTCCAAGGGTCGCATAGAAGTTGGGGATGGGCGCTTAAGTGGTGCATTTAGTATTTGGAGGGTTCTGATTGGATGTATGCCCTCTCCTTGTGTGCATGCCCTCATCTCTGTTCCCTTACCCTGGGCTCAGTTGTACAGTGCTTGTATGTAGGAACTGGATCCAGGGGTCAGATCCTACTAGCCATGGGCCCCCCAGGCTGGATTCCCCTCCCCGCACCTCCTGTGATTTAGGGTGGTGGTTATTTATTTATATAGTGCTCGGTAGGGGTGGGACACCGGGGAGAATACTGTTGGTATATGCAACATCCATAAGTTAAAGTTACTGAATTAAGAAAAGTAATTGACTATAGAGCCACCAGATGGCGCTGCTAGGTTTATGTGTACATGGAAGGGAGATGGGGTTTTACAGTTGAATTCCTTTGTGTAACCACTCCTTCTTCCCGTCTCTCTCTTTGTCTCAGTCTCCAGTTTGTCGTCTTACTAGTTAGATGTAACTAAAGATCTGTGCCTGAGAAAGCTTAAGTAAAGTTCTGTTTTTAAACCTTCAGCTGCATTTGTCCTTATTGATTGCGAATCAGTTATTACTCTGCAACAAATGCCGGATACTGGATTTACCAGTATCGGATCTCCCTGGTACCGGATTTACCGGTATCAACATACCGGATCTTTAACATTGGGCGTTTTACCAGGTTTTTTACATTGCGGCCGTTTAGCTCAATGACTGCAATGTAAAAAATCCAGTAAAACGCCCAATGTTAAAGATCTGGTATGCCGGTACAGGTAGATATCTGATTAATCTGATGCACCCAAATACCGGCAGTATCGGTTCTCGGGAGAACCGGAATTCCCACCCCTAGACTGCTCTGTAGTCTGTGTTTGATTTGAAATGCCGCTTATGGTCGCAGGAGGCTGTTTCACTTGTATGTATTAAAATGTTTATTTTTCCCATGGAACTCGAAGTCAGGATCTTGCTGGCCTCTCCCCTACATTAGCTGGACCTCCACAGAGGCCTAATTATAAAAAAATGCTGAGCATCCATCCTTTGACAATTGGGCCCCTTTCAGGTGTCTCTGACTGAAGTGGTTTTGCCTCTTTCATTCTTCTCGGAGAACGTAGAGGGGGAGGGAGGGCTGGTGGGAGAAACTTTTGTTACTTTTGTACTGGTGTTTTTATTTTATTTATTTAGATTTCTACTCCACTCTTTTCCTACGGTTCAGAGCTGCTTACATTATTAAAAACACAAAATGCAGTAAATTAACAAACTCCCACCTTTGCCCCTAAACTCGCCCACCCCAACTTTCTATCCCTGCCTGCCAAAGGCTTTGCTAAAAAGAGAGGTTTTGCACCACATATATGCACAGGCTCTGGCAGACCTCCACAGGAAGGAAGGCCACTTTCAGACATGCCCCAACCCCCATGCGTGTTCTGGCTGCAGTGGGGAATGCGCAGCCAAGATATGCGTGGGGATCGGCCTGTCTGAAAGTCCCCTCCCTCCATGCGCGGCTTTACTGGCAGAGACACGCAGGGATGCAGTTTGATTTCCTGCTCTGCATCCTTGCACATCTCTGCCGGCAAAGTTGCGTGCGGGGGTGTGCATGTGTGGCTTTCAGATCGGTCGATCCCTGCGCGTATCCTGGTGATGCATTTCCCCCCGTAGCCAGAATGTGCGCTGGGGGGGCAATGTCTGAAAATGGTCGAAGTTCCACAACACTGGGACGGCAACCGAGAATGGTATGAAAACGATTTCCAGGTGGTAGCCGCAAGAGAGTGTCCCCAGTCGACCAACAGCAGGAGTCGTAGTGGAGGATGGTGGGAAAGGCAGTCTTTCAGATATGTAGGGCCTGGACGTTTAGGGCTTTAAAGGTCAAACCCAGCACCTTGAATTGTGCCCAGAAAACGATAGGAAGCCAGGGCAGACTGTAAAGCACAGGTGTAATATGCTCATGGTGACCCACCCCTGAAAGGAGCCAGGCCACCATATTTTGTACCAGCTGCAGCTTCATCAAAGGCAGCCCCATATAGAGCACATTGCAGTAATCTAGCCTTGAGGTAATGAAGGCATGGATGATGGTGGTCAGATCTGAATCAAACAGAAAGGACCACAGCCTCCTCGCCAGATGCAGTTGGTGAAAAGTGCTCCTGGTGACCACTGCAGCCTAAGGTTCCTGGTACAACAATAGGTCCAGAAGCACTCCAAGGCTGCAAACCTGGGTGACCGGAGGAGGTTGAACCCCTTCAATGACAGGGGTCCCAATCCCCTCCGAGTCACAGGGTTGGCCAACCATCATCACTTCAGTCTTGTCTAGGTTCAGCTTCAATCACCTTGCCCTCATCTAGTCACCAACAGCTGCCAGGCATCGGGTAAGCAGTCAACTGTATAACCTGGGTCGGATGAAAAAGCGAGGTAGAGTTGGGTGTCATCAGCAGACTGATGGCACTTCATTCCAAACCTCCGAATGATCTTGCCTAGAGGCCTCAAATAAACATTGAATAAAAGGGGGAAGGGGGACACCACGGGGGAGGTCACCACCCGCTGGGACCTCCCCGATAGGAATGAACTTTCCCACTCCAAAGCAGTCCCATGTACCCCAGCCAGTTCCTGCAGACATGTTAAAACCACCTCAAGATCAGCTGTATCAAAAACTACTGAAAAAGGTCTAACAAGATAAACAGGGCACGGTTCTCATTGTCAATCTCCAGGCCATAGTTCATTGATCAAGTCCACAAGCACAGTGTCCCCAGATGAAAACCTGACGGAAATGGGTCCAGGAATCCAATAGCATTGAGATGTACCTGAAGCTTCAGGGCAACCAGCCGTTCAACAACCTTCCCTAAAAAGGGAAGGTTAGAGAGAGGGTGATAACTGGCCGCGGATTCAGCATCCAAAGATTGTTTCTTGAGACAGCCTACCCTCCTGAAGGTAGGCGTTGACAACTCCAGCCAGCAATGGCCACATCTTCTGGCTAGCTTTTACCAGCTAGGACGGACGAGTCTAATTCACAGCTGGTTCCCATATTGTTCCCCCCTCAGCAGATGGTCCGGAGTAGCTGTTCAAGTGGTTGGTCAGGACGGGGGAGACCATAGCAACAGTGTTGTAACACCCCACCCCCCTATAATTGGAATCCCTGTTTCCAGGCCAATTCAAAACTTCCGTTACAGTGTGTATCCCACCTCATCATCATCGGTAAGTTTATTTGTCGCGACCAATGGTTGTGACAGAGACAATAAAACTGACAGACAAAGACAGGTGCCAAACCATCGCATGGCAAGTGTTAACAACAAAGGAAAAGGAAAAATAACATTAGAGAGAGAGAGAGAGAGAGAGAGAGAAACAATCCTCATGGACTTAAAATAAATAAAGAAATGCATAAGAACGGATCCCCCCGAACATACCCACACAGGAAAAGTTGAGTACAAGCTAACCGCTACAGTACTCTGTACCAGGTTCTCAAAAAATAAATTCCTCTGTGTCATCGCTGCTGCAAAAAATGTAGCCACTTGTGGTGTAATTATAGAATCAGAATCACTAAGTAATTTTAAAGTAATTGCAGCAGGGCGGTTCCTGATATTAACCAAGATTGGGTCTAATAAGGCCATTCTGATATCATTATACAAAGAACATTCCTGGATAACATGTCAGGGTTTCAACTTTAGCTAGCGTACAACACTTGCAGCATCCCACCTCATGTGTCAGGCTAGATATTATTTAGACCCATGGTTGCCATGGAGGCCATGAAGTCCCGCTCTAGCTCCAAAAGTTTAGTTTCCGCCTTCTTAGTTTTGAATTTTATCTTAAAATTCCTTCTTATAAGCACAGGGTGGCTTGCTATCACTAGGCTTCGTTTGACTCGGATGAGAATGGCTGTACTAGAAGGAAGATGGAATGGTATCCCTGTTATAGATTGGAAGTGTCCTTGTCCTTGGAATGAAGTTGAAGATTTAATATGTTATTTGTGGAAATGTCTTTTTTATGATTAGTAAAGGGAGCGACTATTGCATCTTCTTGTCGGTTCGTTAAGGAATTGGTTGCTAAAGGAGGGAACTATTTGGTTGTTTACTAATAATTCTTTGGTTATTTACACAGTGGGTGCCTTTTGCAATGTAGGCACAAAGAACTGGAGCACAGAAAACTTAAGAAGCTGTGGAAATTTGTAAATTATTATGTATAATGGTTCTTTTCAAATTTGTTCTAATTTATTTGTTGTTTGGCTATGACTGTAAGGAAAACTAACTAGTCTCAGCATGCATGTTGAAGTCACCCAAGGTTGTAAGTCTGGGTGACCTCAAGATTGCCTCCGAGACCGACTCCGCCAGCTTGGTCTGGTGTCTCCAGGTCTGTCCAGTGGTCGTGCTGTCTTTCTTTCTCATTAAAATCTCCTTTCTGCAGAGTTCTGTTGTATTTCTTCCTCTGAAACTCTGTTCTTAAATTTTGTAAGTTTTTTTTAAAAAAAATAAATTTTCTGCCTGACCATTCTTCTCCCTGGCCATCATTCTTTCCTCCTATATTTCCAGCTCTTCCTTCTCATCCTCTTCTGCTGCTGGGATTTGTTTTTCTTTTCCTGCCCCCTCACCCCTATATTGCTCATAATCCAGTGCTCAAACTGAGGCATGGGAGATGGAAAATTGCTGGCACCTGTAGCTCCTCATCCATGGTGGTGGCACTGTTGATCCTGTGCAGTTGTAACTGTGTAAGGGAGGGGTGTCTTTAGTTGTTTTACATGGATGCATTTCCCTCTTCAGATCTGACGTATAGCTAGGTTGGAATGGACCCTGCTGTGGAAGATGGAACGGGCCCCTCCTTCCAGTGGCAGAGGACACTGCGGCAGCTAGGAACACTGGCCCTGGTTCAACTGCAGTACCCATCCCTATTATATGTACCCCATAGATTCCAACCTAGGCTTGGAACCTAGGTTTCCAACCTTTTTGGTTTTGAGTAAGACTGAAACGAGATCTCTCTTACCTTGAGAATCTTGTTGAGAACTGGTCTCTCGACGAGATTTTTGATATTGAGGATGAGCCCTGAATTGGCCGTTCTCGACATCATTCTCCTGAGATTCTTGAAAATTTTAAAAACTGCTCTGCCCTTTTGCAAATGACTGCCAGGGCCGTTCTGCTCACGCACCGCCCTTTCTCAAGATGACGTGGGCTGCATCGGCGCCATTTTGGAAAAGGGCAGTCAGTTCTGCATGTGTATAGACCAGCTGCTCTTTTCCAAAATGGCATCAGCGTGGCCCAGGCCATCTTGGGAAAGAGCTGTGCATGTGCAGAATGGCTCCGGTGGCCATTTTATGCATGCGCAGGATGTTTTTAAATTTTTTTTTTTTTTAAAGAATCTTGTGAGACCTAGAACCGTTAGTGAGAAGTTCTGATGGTTCTCGATTCTTGTGAGATTCTCATAAGAATGATTTTGATTCTCGTTTCAGCCCTAGTCTTGAGTTCAACTTCCCTTTTCTCTGAGAATGGACCATCCAGACAAGTTGCCAGTCACATTATTGCAAATAAGATTTTTTTTTTTAATTATTATTATTTTTTTAATTTGAGGGAGAACTAAAAATGAGTTCATAGCCTCCCTGGTCTACATGTGTTCAGCATCCCTCTTGGATAGGGAAATTCGTGCAGTTAACCTTTTTGGCTTGCATTGTAGAGATCACTTGACCAGGATTCAAGGGAACAGGTGCTCTCAGTTGGTTTTTTTGTATCTCCTTGTTTAGTGTGACACACCCACACCTGTGTCAGCGAAGGCTTCTCCCGGTGTCCTTGTTCTGACTTTTTTCTTTTGGTTTGTTTGAATATTCTTATAGGGATGACCCAGCTCCATGAAGCCCGCATAAATACTTTGATTAACTTTTAAGTAGAAGCTGGGGAGGGGCCCTTGGCTGGTGTAAAACTCCTGCATTATTAATGCGACGTGTCATCCTGCTGTCCAAAGATGAGGAGGATGGTGGTGGTGGTGGTTTATATAGCACCAGTAATAATAATAATAGTAGTAATAATAATAATAATCATAATCATTATCTTTATATAGTGCCCCCCTGCACTATATAAAGATGGAGAACTTCACATATATCAGTTTAACAGAACTTTTCATCCTCACAACAACCCTATGAGGTAGGTTAGACTGAGAGAATATTGTGACTGGCCCAAGGTCACCAAGTGAGTGTCGGACTAAGGTGATACTCGAGCCGGGGTCCCACCCTACCTCCCAGTCCATGTACTGCGCACCTAACCATTATACCACACTGGCTCACAATGTACCGGTAATGTACCAGGCACCGTACAATCGTTAGTTAGAAACAGGTCAATCTAAGAAAGACAAGGGAGAGTGAAACATAGGGAGAGAAAAGAAAACTATAGTTGTTAAGGTTCCAAGTGAAGGAAGTATCTTCTCATTCTCAGTTGTAAGATTTTAATTTATTTGCTTATGCATCGGAAGATGCTGGGAGAATAAACAATACTTAGGTGTTCTCTAATGTCTTCCCACACAATAAGCACTCCCAGATAGTGTCTGAGCAAGTTCTTCCTATTGCCCAAGCACTACTACTGTTTGTTAGAAAGCCTATCTCCACCGCACATCCTTTAGCTTCCCTGGCAATCTATTAGTCAACCTGAGTCAAATCTAATTTCCCTTGCACACATCTGAGAACTACACTAATTTTCTTAGAAGTGGTACGTACTCTGACTTTGTTTCAGTGAGGAGAGATGGGAGACAAGATAAGGATAACTTCTATTATAGTTTGTTTGTATTATAGAAGTCCTTGCATAGCTCTGTGTAAGACTTATTGGTTTTATTATTTGCTCTGCCATAGATTTACTGTACGGCCTTAGGCAAGTCACTTAATCATCTCGTACCTTAGCTTATTAAAAAAATGTAGTTCAACTTTGAAATCCCAAACTGGACTCTGATATTGCTGTACACCAGGGATGAGGAACCTCCGGCCTGGGGGCTAAATGTGGCCTACAACCAGCTTTTTCCAATTCCTGGATCTGACCCCTAGATCTAGTTTCTACTCCCAAGCACTGAAAAACTGAGCTCTGGGTAAGGGAATAGAAATGAGGGCATGCACACAAGGGTAGGAGACAGATCCATGGCATAGATTTATGATCTGAAGGGCCCTCCTTTTCCTGGGTGCACCTCTTAAACACCCCACCCACAATTTTTATGTGGTCCTGAAAGTTTGTCCTAATTTCCAGTGTGGCCCCTGGGAGGGAAAAAATTCCTCACTTCTCCGGTACACAGAGGAAAAAATAGTTCATTCCCAAAGATGCTAACAGCCTAATTTTTATGGTGAGATCATTAGATAAAACAAGAAGGCAAGGAAGCGTGAGGTGGCGATATCTATCTTTCCTGCCCTTGCATGGATGTTCTGAGCCTTAATTACCGTTTATAAGGTGCTTTGAGAGCCTCTGGTAAAACAGCATTGTGTAATGTGGTTTTGTTTTGAAAAGATTCTGGTGTGTGGCCAACAGAAGGATAGGCAAGAGCATGGTCCTTTTGGCTTGATGCAAATCTGTTGTATTGCATTTTCCTAAGCTAGTGAAACACCATGGCTTTCGCCTGTGACCAGTGGCTCTTCATAGCTGGGAACAGACATTTCTGAGATCGCTCAGCTGTTAGCATGAAACAGCTGATCAGCCGTTAGTGGCATCACTTCCTGACTGATTGGCCATTTGGAACTTCTGTCTGCTCTCTTGCTGGGGCTGGTATTGCTGTGGGCATCTCGTTGTGGCTGTCGACTCAACGCTGACTGCCCGTATGTCTCCTGAGGCAGTCACGACTGAGTGTCCTTATCCTACGCAGTTTATAGAGCAGACTTCCTGATCTGGGAGATGCATGGTGGGTTGTAGCGAGACTGAATGAGCTGAATGAGGCTGGCAGACTTCTACGTTTGGTTATTTTCAACCAATGTGTTAAAAAACAAAACAAATGTGAGGGGGTTTCATTGCTGCTGTGTTGTTTTGTAAGCTGCCCCAAGCTGCTTGGAGCAGGAGGGGCGCGGTAGAAATGTTGAAATAAATAAATAAAATGTTTCAAGAAATGGGAAACAGAGGCTAATGCAACTTAAAGTGGAGTCTAGCGGTGATGACTGAAGCCCTTGTGCTGCTGTCATGCTAAACTAAAGCCATTCGCCAAAAGCTGTGTAGAAGTCAGGGCTAGGGATGTTTTAAGGGGTGTGCTCAGGAACAGAAGAGGGGACCATGGACGGGGGGGAGGGTGCGGCTATAGGGGTGGTTCTTGGGCGTGGACGGTATGGTCCATGGGGGCTGGAGGGCTCGTGCCTCTAGGAGACCTAGGTGCCTACAGGAGGTGCAGGTTGCCATTCCCCTGCTGAGGTTGAGGGAGGAGCCAGGTCCGAGGACCACACGTGGGGGGCTGTTGTTAAATGTGAGGTCCGTTGTCAACAAGGCCCCACTTGTTCAGGATGTAATCTCGGATGGGGTTGTGGACCTCGCATGTATTACGGACACCTGGCTGGACGAGATGGCTGGACCAACTTTGGCCGATCTCATTCCAGCCGGGTATGCCGTGCAGCATCAGCCCCGCACGGATGGCCGGGGAGGTGGTGTAGCGATTATTTTTAGAGAGGACTGGCCTGTTAGGAGGTATCCAGTTCAGGAGATTGCGGGTATTGAGGCCCTTCACGTGGTGTTTGATTTGGCTGGGGGCAAGCTAGGGGTGCTGCTGGTATACCGGGCCCCTTCCTG